>JAUELE010275601.1:0-18024 GCA_031471655.1 Diodora aspera
CCCGAATCTGGAGGGGCAGTTGCCCCCCCCCCCCTGACCCCCGGCTTATACGCATATATGCATGTATAGGCTATATTAGGCCTACTATATATATATATATATATATACATGCACTATATATGACTTTCAAAGCGGGTGGGGGTGGGGGAAAAGACCCGGATACGGAGGGGGCCACTGGGGGCATGTGCCCCCCCCCTATAAGCTCACCCTTTAAATGTTTGTGTGTGTGTGTGTGCATGTGCTGTGATAGCGCCAAATCAAACCCCCAAATATTATGAAAACTCGATCGTGACATGAACTGACACTGCAGGCACCATAGTTAATTTGCATGTTGATCAATTTTACAAAATGCACCTTGTGACCAATGGGTCATGACCAATATGTTGTGCTCCTCACCCCTCACCCCCCCCCCCCCCCCCCCCCCCCCCGTATAAACTCAGTGTACGTGTTGGGGGGGGGGGGGGACATTTTAATTAATACACCCATATATATTTATATATATGACTTTCAAAGGGGTGACTCACACCCTGGACCCTCTCGATCGAGTTCCTGTTGCAAAATATGTGCAAATAAAGAAAAATAAACAAAATTAATTAGTCGGGTGTGATTTAAATATCATCCTTTCGGTAAATTAAAATAAAAAAAAGTATAGTGTCTTTTGGGGGTGGGGGCATTAATTGCCCGAGAACCAGATGATTAATTTTGCACAAACTTATCTTATTTCACAAATTAAATATTTAGGAATTATATTTTAATGTCAAATTTAATAAGAAATATAATACATGGTCAAGATCGAATATCTTTTTAAAAAACCTAAAATATTATTTTATACACACAAATTTTAAGTGATGTTCTTTTGAATGTTCAAAATGTCGAAGCAATAAAATATGGACAGTAATTTACATTGATCGTGTATTGTTGATTCTGCCTCTATTTTGGGCCAAGAGTCCCCGCCCACAACCTGTGACGGCGCAAGAAAGAAATGTGGGTCAAGGTGGTGTTTTTGAGTAAAATTAAATTATCGTCCTATTATCCCTGTTGAGTGTGTGACCAATGCAAATCGTGTATAGTTCCGCCATTGTGTGATAGGACGATGAGACGTGTGCAAAATAGTCATCGTGCCGTGTGCAAAATGTGTAATCTTCTGAAATGATAGAAGGAAGCCGTGTGCAAAACCTGTAAACGACGCGCGAAAACAAGCGTGGTGAGGGGTGGTCTAGTTGTTTGTGGGTGAGTGTTTTGTTATTGTCACATGTTGGATTGTTGTCTATGAACAGACTAGACACCTAAGCATAACAATTTGTATATCTGCGTTCATAATAAAAATGAACTGAAACAGCATATCCTCTTGTTCCGTCTTATGCGCATTTCTGTGTAAACTCGTGGCCATATTTTTCCAAGGGAACACCCTTTCTGGAGTTCGGATATAGATCTATTTCTTCCATCGCGCTTCATATGAAAGTATCACTACCTGGAATAGACTGGAATTTTTAGGTGTAATGTGACTGATTGTTTTTTAGAAGTGGCACGAAGTGACAGTTCTACAAAAGGTAACGTTGTGATCAGTGTGGTACGCGCATATGTCGACATCGTGTATGTCGGTCAGTGGTTATGTCCCTTTGCTCCTGAAGTACCTTGATTTAACACATGAAGAAAACCAATATGTCTGTTTTCTGTGCACGCAATAGCCGTTCATTTCGTACAGATTTCGAATTTTGCGATGTAAGGAAAGTCGGGACTGGGAAATAGTCTTGTGAAGGAAGCCAGCGTGTAACGAGCACATGGCCCACGTGAGAACTGGAGTAGCGTGGGGGCCCATTGTGGGTTATGTTAATTGACCCACACCAACTGATACGTTCGTGGCCTTCAGAATGCCAAAAAAAGGGAGAAAGATTTAAGAGTTTGTCTTTACTATTTTTTGGGATTTCCTTTAAATGCCCAGCTGGACAGGTTGCAATTAATAATTCAAGGCTCGTGTATAGCCTTCTTGAAAACCACAAATGGCAGGTTAACTCAGTAACTTAAGTGAAACAACCCGCCACACGGCTATGTAGTTTGAGCCCTATGCGCCGGAATGCATATGAATCAAACATATTTGCCAAGTTTCAGACAGGTTTCCTGATTACCTTCCATTGGCTATGCGGTTGTGGCACTCTCGGAGACTGACTGAGCATCACAAAATCCTGGATCAGCCCCCTTACTCATTACATTTATATTAAGCAAATCCAGAAAAAAAACCCAGAAATTCTAAAAAGGTCCCATCGTTCAGCTGTGGCTGAAATACTCCCCTTGACGACTTTTAGCAACATTTCAGTCGCTCACTAAACCAGTCCCGTTAGCAACATTTCAGTCGCTCACTAAACCAGTCCCGATTGAAGTTTTTGGTCCAACTTGCCAAGTCAATATCGTGGACCACTGGTGGGGTTTATTACACAGAAATATCGTTGAGATTGGTGGGTCGACTTGGTAATCGGACATCTATAGTGATATGGCAACAGGATTGTTAGAAATGACATCAAATCAGAATCACTCGCTGATTCAACGTCATGGCGATATTGCAATTAAATCAATGTGGAAAGCTGTAAGCATGTTTTGTGTGATTGTTCCAGAGGTGTAGAGGAGGATGAGCTCGGACAAATGTTACAAGTGTGGAAAATCAGGGCACTACGCTCGAGAATGTAAAGCCGACGGCATGGGCGGCGGTGGCCGAGGCCGTGGAGGTGGCGGCCGAGGCCGTGGAGGTGGAGGAGGAGGACGAAGTGGTGGTGAGTTCAGTTGAAATGAGTTGGTCATGGGATGTGCCCAGTTCTGTAGAAGTGTTGAAATGTTAAAAATGATTTCCCTCTGATAGGGATTACACCCATCGTTTCCATTCAAATTAGCCAAATACGTTACGTTGGCGTGAAAATAAGCTTGAAATTGTCAATTAGATTTTGTAGAAGTAACGACCATCTTATAAGCTTAAATGTCATTATGATGTAAATGATTCTGATCTTTGCAAGATAGCATCCGTTGGTTAGAATGCTATCTATAGATCTATCCATTGCGGTTTCTTTTGCATCTTCCCAAAAATTAACCTTTCAGAATGACAGTTGATCTAAGGATAAAAGAAGAATTAGGTGAACAAATGTAATTTGATGCTCTTGTTTGACCAAATCAAATGTGTTGTTAAAGTTAGAATTCAGTCAGTGCCAGTCGCTTGTGAGCTTACTTTTCTGCTTGGAAGCCGATTCTTATTGTAAAGTTGAGATTAAGTGGTAGAGGAATTACAATAATTAAAATGGAACATTGCTCATCATCGTAAATGAAGTACAACGTAGTAGCATAGCACTTGATTTCTACAGAAATTTCATATTTAATTGAAGATCCTTTTAGTATAGTTTTTTTTAAGTCGTCTCTATCGGAGGGTTTCGTTATGAAGTGTAGCTTGTGCGAAAAGTTTTTATCCTTTTGCTTGCAAGGAATTTTATGGGTGCTTCACCATAACAGAACAGTTGCATTGGTTAGGTATGGTAAAAGTTGTTCAGAAAGTACAACACTTACAACGTTCAATGCTGCACATGCTTTGTGTACCAGATTAATTGCCCACTTAGACACCTGCTCCTTGCTTGAGTAAATAGATGTTGCTTCCTTGTTGGAGCTTGTTCAGTTTCATTTGGCCTAAAGAGAAATGAAAATATGTAACATGTCTAAGTCACTTGTCCTAGATCTAAAGTGGACATGTTGGTTTAGAGCCTTTGTGCTTTATTTCAGAAAAGTGCTTCAAGTGCTCGGGTTATGGTCATTATGCCCGTGATTGTAAGAACAACACGGATCGCTGCTATAAATGTAATTTACTAGGCCACGTTGCCAAGGATTGCGAGAGTAATATTGATTCAGGTAAAATGCTTGATAACATGTACATGGTGTATATTTATATATATATGTAGTGTGTAGTGCTAGTAGTTTGTGTGCACGTGATGGGTTGGGGGAATATTTTAAGCTCTTGAACATTTTCATTGTCTTTTGCGACTTCAAGGATATGAACTGGTGCGTAAGGGATGAGTGATTTGATGCTTTTTGTGGCTTTCTTTAACTCTTCGTACATGTCATTACCTTACTTATATTGGGATCACAATGTTCAGAGACCAACTCAGAGATGCGTTTTAGGAGCAAAGCCAAAGTCTGTTTAAAATTCATGGTTGAAATGTTGTTGTGAATTTGCATCTTTCTTGGGTCACATTTAAAGATACCAGAAGAGTGGAAGAAACTCTGAAAAGGCATGACACCGCTTGATCGTTGTGTTCAAGTCCAGAAAATGCTGTCTTTTTTATTATGGTGTATTGAAACCAAGCTGAAGGCTACTTATTCTATGCATTCTTGGTGAAGAAAAGCTGAGTGTGTTTCAACAGTTTTGGCAGACAAACAATAAGTAAGAGTATTCAGTGACTTTATGCATTTTGAATATACCAGTTTCTTTACATTTTCAGCTGGGCCCCTAAAATTTAATTTGAGTTACCTCCCCTATGAAGCAAGGGCAAATAATTCTTCTTACTGATATTGATGTAGTACTTACTATAATAGATGCTAAAAACAAATTTCAGATACAAGAAAAAAACATTTTTTCTTTGTTCAACTATTTTCATACAAGTGGAATTTACCTTTGGGCAACTCAAATTACAAACCCCTTGCCCAAAGTGATCAAAAAAGTTGACGTCGACCCCTGTAGGGTAGGGCTCCAAGTTGCGAGTGAATTGGTTGCATTTGCGAGTGAAATGTTTAAAATGCGACCAAATATTTTAAAACACTTACGTTTTAGCGAATGGCATATTTTGGCTGGTTCAGTGGTTGGACACAGTTTGTTGATTCTTAATCGATCACAAATGAAAGTTTATCGAAGCGAAAATTCAAGGGAGGTAACTGCGTTTGACTGGTTCTTTAATTTATCTATGCCAGTAAACGATGCAGGCGTGTTTGCGCACAGACTGAGCCAAGTCAAATTAAATTGACTCGATTAGCCAGCCGTATATGAATGGAGGTGTCTGGTTAAGTGGGTCAGATGACAGAACAAATATGGCGGCTGCCAAACAAAAAGAAACTTCACGATTAATCGCATCATATTTTGATAGCACAAGAAGTAATGTTACTGAAAACTGCAAGGAAAGATGAGCAAAAAAAAGCAACTTTATTTGGTTTTCGGTGACAAAAAAAATCAAAATGGCTAGTAAATTTTAAAATTTACTTAGGTCTCGGCAAGTAACTGAAAACACGAACTTGGAGCCCTGTAGGAGTGAAGAATATTTGACTTAAAAGTTGTGCAGTCAACTTGATTAATGTCAAGAGGATGAATTTATGTAAACTTGATGATCATGCTTTCGAGACTGTCCCAGTGTTTCCCCCAGAAATGTTTTACGGGGATGGCAGGGGGAGAATACAGTAGGTTTCGCGCCCCAATTGGTTGAAATTATTACTACTTTTATGCTGATATAATGTTAATAAAATGATTAAAACCCAATATTGTTACATATGAAGATGTAATCTATAAATACGTATCTATAACATTACAGTTAAACAAATTCTCACATTTCTTTGAAAGTCAATGCTGCCCACAGAGAAAAACTTACAGGGATGGCAGGAATTTCACGGGGTTGGCCCAGGCAGCATCAGATAGCTGGGGGAAAGACTGCTGTCCCCAAATATGAAATGCAGAAGTTTTACCAGGTCGTGATTGATGTGAACGTTGTACACTGCTATCAATTGTGTCACCTGACGGCGCAAATGTTACTTTTGAGTTGATGGCTGAAATAATGCCCCCTGCAATGTAAAAATCAATTTCACTCACTCACTCACTTTTGAGTTGTTACAGAAATTGGCATCGGTATGCTTAAGCATATCACTCACCTATCCTGGCTAGTTTAGATTTCAGTCATGACTTGGAACTTACTGGCCAACTTAACATACCATATTTTCTCCAGTAAATGGCTGAACTCTCATAAGTGCCAATCTCAAATAAGCACCAGTTCTGGAACGTTTATTATCGTAAGCGCCAGGCCTCTAATGAGCATTGGGTTGCCTAGTTAAGATAATTCTCCCAGTATTAAAAGATGATCAAGATTGCTTTGTCACTGCTGCGGAAACTGCTTGACAGACACACCAGCGACACATTAGTGCGGACACCATACCATTTTACATTTTTTGGGGTAAACACGAATGTGTTGACGATGGGCATTGAATCGGGACCGGATTCGGAAACTAATGCCAACTGATTCTGAATATTGTCAGAATGTCTGATGTCTAAAGAGTAAAGTCAGATTCGACAGAATTTTCATCTTTGCCATCGAAGTTGTAAACTGTTTGGCTGCATTTACAACTTGTTATTACATGTTGAATGACAGTTCTTTTATTTCAATAAAATCTTAATTTATCTACATTGTCCCCACTTTTTTTCCCAATGTCCACAACTTTTGGATAGGTAGGGGCCCAAGGGCCCCCAAATCGAAAATCCTGGCTTGAACACTGCCTTAGGACTGGAACCGAGTCGAACCAACAGGTGACGTGTATTTTTACCAGTCGGGTTCTGTATCAATTCCAGTTTTGATAACTGGTTTTTCTATATTTGTTAATTTGTGCAAGAACAATTTTTGCTTGCTGAAACTATTAGCAGTCAAGTTCGTATCTCTGTGTATCATGAAATTGAGAGCATCGTGTCGAAAGGTCAGCTCAGCTGGCCAGTCAGTGCCATCGTTACTTGGGGTTGAGACAGTGGGCAGGGAGCAGTATGTAAACGATTGGGTTCGAATCTGACCTGATTTCAGCATGTGCAGTTGTTATAACTTGGAAACAAAATTCCACTTATCGAGATGTTGCCGAAATATTGGTAAAATCATTTTTGATGGGTTTATCAGTGTTCGCACGATACTTGGAAACCTGGACAAATCATTAAGCTTTTTAGTATTTCTGTGATCTGGAAATCACTGACAAGGCATATTCTGGAATTTTCAGACCCGTGTGCATCTTTCAGGGAGTGACATGGTGTCACTTGGGAAAATAGGCAGGGATGTAGATAATAGCTAAAAGTTGGCAAAATTCATCTGCTGTTGAGCTGACATTTCCGGCTGTCGAATCAGAAAAAAAACTAGACACTACACTTCAAAATCCAAATTTTCTTTTTAGTTTGACCACCTGTCATCTTAAAAAGACTAGCTGTTCTATGCCTTGACAGCCCTCGTAGGGTCTCCATACAGTGTAACTCAAGTTCCTCCGACAAAGCGACTAAAATTGGGATCTTGATTCTTTTGCAATCATTCTCTCTTCCTTGTGTGCGCGCACTGCACTATGGCTGAAGTATTGCCCTTCCAATGTAATACATTATCTCAACTACATTTTAGTAAGCTTGCATGATACACTAATCACAGTGGGTAGCCAATAGCATATGTTCCATATGTTATGGAGTGCAATTAATCAATTTGATGGGTTTTTTTGGACGCAGCATTGAACAGAGATGCCAACAGTTACGAAAAAATCGTATTTGTTACGAATTTTGGGGTTAAAATACGATGTTAGGATTTTAAATTATTTTATTTTATTAAATTTAAGTTTTTTTTGTTTGTTTTTTTACAACCTTAATATCGTGAAATATCGTAGATGCATTACTAGGCTAATTGAGACTGATAAAAAAAAAATCCCACGAAGTTATTCCGAATGCCAATCTGTTTTTGTTAACTGGTTTCGGTAGCAGTCGCCATGCTGTTTCAGTGTTGATCGGCTTTCTAGGTCAAGCAGGTCACGTATGACATATTGAAATAACTGTTAGTCTGTTGCTATTTTTTTCTCCAAAATACTATTTTTCTTTGAGAAGAATACTATTTAGAGCAAAATAGGGTTGGCATCTCTGCATTGAAGTGACTGGACAGGGTTGAAAGAGACTCCTTCGAAATATCTTAATTATGGAGATTAAAAACACAAGCATTGAATGAAAATGAATCGATCTCTTTGCCAGAGATTATCGCTTGCAGCTCAATATTGAAGTGTCATTTATTTTGCCAGATCTCTGGTAAAATGCAGTGACGGTGGACGTGAAACTGGCCATATGAAGTGATGTTATTTTTGGAAGCATGTTTGGATTAGTTGATGTGCAGCCAAGAGATGGAAATCAAGTAGTTTTAATGAAAGTAAAATATACTGAAGATTGGAGGTTTATGAATCTTGACTGGTATTTTGTTCTGTCTGTAGTTCACGGGATTGGCGCAGTGGTTACCGCACTGGACTCACAATCAAAAGGTTCCGAGTTCGAATCCCGCCCGGGTCGCTGTAGTGTTGCCCGGAGATGGGAGCCCCCTGAAAACCACTGTGACAATATGGTTGAAAAATTACCGAAAGTCACGTTAATCCAGAGTCACTTACTCACTGTAGTTCACAATAGTTGTTGTTGGTTGTGGTTTGTTCAGTGGTGGTTTTAATGTTGTAAAACTTGTCTGTAAAGAAGTTGATCTTGAGGTATTTCATGAATTTCAGTATTGCAGCTAGTGAATCGTGCAGCTTTGTGGATTGAATTATCTGACAGTGTTGTCCAGAAATTTTGAATCGGGGAAACTTAGTGTTCTGTCTTACAATCTTTGATTATTTTGGAACGTTAGAAAAAACAGCACCATAGCAATCAACTAACTCGCAGAGTCTGATAGACTGTAATTCAGTCACACATTTGTCAAAACAAGCATCATCGTTCAGATACAATAGTTGTGATGCCAGGTTGTTTGTCTTTCCTCTTTCATGATAATATTTATAGAAAATCTGATGGTGTGGTGGCAAAGTTTCTAAGAATTTACTTCTATCAACGGCATGGGGTTCTTGGGTAGGAATGTGGTGTCATTTTGAAAGAATAAAACCCTTGGTAGCTTGCAAAAAGTGACAAAATGGGAATTGTTTGCTTTAACTTTTCTTTCAATCGTTAAATGTTTATTGCTCTGCGACATATTGCACATGCCCTGCCGCAGGGGGCTTAGCATGTTTCTCTGCAGTTGTCTGTATTTCTTCATGCATTTAGCATAAATGGTGTGCTACCACATGGTTGTCAGTCTCTGCTGTGATTGTTCTGTTCCATGAAATCCATGCTCAATATGCCAGAGGTTACACATTTTGAAGTTGAAATATTACATATGAAAAATGGACACAAACTTTCTGTTCAAAAGTGTTTTGCAAATAATACCTAATTCTTGGTGGCTTGAGAAGCCATGATAGTATCTTGGTGTGCAATTTATGGAATACACTAACACTAGAGTGAAAAAATCATTGCTGAGCGGGGTGTTTTTTTTCAGGAATGTCGGCGAGATTGAATATAGCACCAATAACCCCATTTCTTTTGATGGCCTTGAGTTTTCTGCTGGCAATGTATTTCCCCAGTGTCACATTTTAATGTTACTGAAAGATGGGTCCCAGGACATGAAACATTCCAGAACGACTGGGCATTTCAATGGGTACGTGTTTTGGCGGCAGACACTTGCGAAGGTCCTGCCCTTGACCAACACTTAAAAGGCTTGCACTAAATGCTGCTGCCTTTTACAGAGTTGTACAAAATTAGAAAATAATTGGTACATCTTTTCTTTCAGGATCATGCTACAATTGTGGCAAAACTGGACACATTCAGCGTGATTGTACTGAGGCTGTAAACAAGACTTGCTACAACTGTGGAGATCCTGGTCATCTAGCTCGGGACTGCACTCAAGAGGCTGGGGATTCTGGGGGCCGACGTGGCAAGAGCTGCTACAACTGTGGAGACTCCGATCATTTGGCCAGAGACTGTCCCAAGCAGGATCAGACTTGTTACCGGTAAGAATTTTACTTGGTGAAATCTTAGATCAACATTAGCATTGCCCTAGAACAAACTAGAAAAAGACTAAGTGCTGATTGAGATTTTATGCTTAAACTTTTCTTGCTATCAACCCTGTTTAGTTAATGGTCCTCTGCCTTCAGCATACACCTTGTGCTTGAGCCCCGTTAGAGAATGTTCCTTTTTCTGAACATACACCTAAGTCCTTGTACATCACATTGCTCTTCAGACCCGTTCGGAGAATCGTCATGTTCCCGAGCATACACCTTGCATATCACATTGTGCTATAGCTGAAAATTTTTATGCAAGGTAAACTGTCAACTTTGTTTGTTATACCAGGTGCTGTGGTAACCCCATGGAAGTTTGTCCTTTTATGAGAGATCTGTCCCTTGTCTTCATTTACTACAGACCCTTGGGGGTGCCACGAGTGATGCGGTGTCACTTCGATAGAATAGGGCCTCAGTAACCCAATCAATGCCTGTCTTACAAGGCGACTAAAATGTGGATCTTTTGCTTTCACTTTCCTTTCTATCGATCCCTTTTATGAACAGTCTTTTCTCTCGATGTGCACCTTGCATATCACATTGTGTTTTGGCTGAAATATTGCCCTTGCAATGTAAAACGTCATTTCAACTCATTTACTACAGGTTGGGAGGTGATCTGAAAATCATTGAGGTCTTGTTTCATTGTTCAGTTTATGGTATTTGGTAGCCATTCTTTACACCCATGTCCCATTCAAATAGAAAACAGGCAGATCTGTGTCTTGGCTCCATACGTGCTTGGCAGTCGACTATTATTGGCGACTGTTGGTTTTGAATTCATCTCGAAAGTCAGTTTACATCCCAGCCAGTGGTAATTGAGCAGAGAACCATTTCATCATATCTAAAACTCCAATGAAACACTGAATAATGGATGTTATAGATGACTTATTATTTATGGTAAAACTTCCAAAAATTCGAACTTCTTTAAAGTTTGAGGTTACTATAATCAATTTATTTTACCACAATTTCAAATTCTACCTTTAACCGTTAACTTTAACGCTAAAATTTTAAAGTTTTCGTTGGGGTGGTTTTGCATAAGTCGATGGTGGATTATTGTGTACTTCTGTAATTTGTTATTGTCCAAATTTTGTTGGTGACATACCATGACAGCTTTTGATTAAACCTAGCTTTGGTTCAGCAAGAGCTAACATAGAAGTAGAAGATTAGAATATTACACTGATTAGAATAATAACAATTGTATTTATATATTTCAGGTGTGAACAAACCGGCCATATTGCTCGTGACTGTCCCGAAGAAAGCGAGGGGGCGAATCGGGCTGCCAATGTTAAGTGTTATCAGTGCTCTCAGATGGGCCACTTTGCCAGGGATTGCCCAGAATCCTAAGCAGGAAGTTGGCCGGCCACAACATGAGGCAGACATGGGCGAATCATCACATTACCGCCACTGGTGTTGCACAGTATCCTGTGAATGAAAATTTTGAAATCTGTTGCAATGTCTTGGTGTAAGAATGTTTTGGAATATTCGTTATTTGACACTGAACTTTAGTTCATTTAAAATTTGACTGTAAAACTAAGTGATTTGTGTTCTGTTGGCGGTGAGAAGTTGGGTTGAGTTGTCTGCGTACCCTGCCTGTTTTACCTGGTTGGTGGTGTTGTAGTGTGCATTTTTACCAAGTATTGAAGGGTTTTGCATGTTACGTACATCATTCGTGTTGTTGCCGATGCATACATCGCCATCTTGTTTGTGCTTTTGGGTCCTGTATTTATGACCCAGATTACTTAGTAAGCTTGTGTGTTTCCCAAAGGTTGATGGTAATTTATCGTTTGTTTCCTAGTTACAACTTAATCTTTGTAGAGCTGCAGACAAATTGAAATGTTTTTAACCCAGACTGATTTATGTTTCCCACTTTGTTTGCTAATTTTCTTAATGCTGAGCGCAGTTTTCATGTATAAATTAGCTGTGATTTAAGAAAATTTGTTTAATTGGCACTGGCATTCAATCTTTGTCTGCGGCAGGTTTTAATCGTTTCTCTTAATTGTATGCTCATTCGTACCACTGGGAAATAGTCATGTTACGGTTTGTTAATACAGGCAAAGGCAATGTTCTCTTGCTTCTCAAATGAAAAGGATTGTATTCAAGAGTTATGTAGGTGTGTGTTCACATTAACGACTAGTTATGTGCAATTTTCGGAAGCAACTGAAATATTCTATTTTAATTGCATATTTTTTGCCATTTTCTGCTGCACTTGGCTACATAACTGACGAAATTTAATGTAATTTATATGCATAAGCCAAATTACGCTGGATTTAATGCTTGAAATCTTTTCTTTAGAGTTATCTCCCCTTCAAATTCTGAGATTCTTTTGGAGAAAATACTAAGATGTTATGCATTAGGTATAAACAGTTTGATGGAAGTGAAGGAGTAAAACCCATATTGACGGGCAGATCTTGCTGAAGGCAAGGTTTTGAAGTTGATATTTGCTCAACGAGAGTTGATAGAAGAGGAAGTCGATGTTTCACATGATGCATTTCGGTGAATGTATGCATTTAGAAAAAAAACATTTTTGGGCTGAATTTTTCATCGAAATTAAAATGGACGCATCATGTTTCAGTGAAGAATTGAAAGCTGCTTAGCGGTTAAATTTTCTCATTAAATGTAAAACAAACAAGAACGTTGTGTTAGTATATTCAAATATATTGGTGTTAACATTGCTAAATTGTCCAAGTATGAAGTTTTTTGTTGTGTTTTGGAATTTGACCGAAAATAGCTGTTAAATGTTTTCTTTCCATTAAATTCTGTAACCGTGGTGTGTTAATGCAGTCTTAGACTGGAGTTAGCTTCTGCTGGATAATCTAGCTTGACTGATTTTCTAGTATTTCCCAGGGGTTTGAGTGTTTTGTTTTGTTTATATGACCCCTTCACTCTGAGTGAAGGAGCAGGCCCCATTCCAAACTCTGTTTGCAGTATCGTCACAGGCCTGTTCAGACTGCTGCCTCTTTGAACGCAAACATAATTGTGCAATTTTATATATAAAAAAAAGGTATTGTGTGATCATTGCTTTTTGAAATTGAAGATTCATGGTCATTATCCAGTCAATTTGACTGAATAGGGGCAGCAGGTGCAGAAGTGGCGAGTTGGTGAGATGTTTGATACCAACAAGTTCCATCAGAGAAGGAGGAGGAAGAGGAGGAGAAGTTGAGACTAATTTGCCAATCATAGTTTTTGTCATCTCAGGGTTACGTTGTTGGAGACGTTTAGAATCATTTTTGATTGGTTGGCCATCACAAGGCATGTTCAGCTTCGTCCAAAAACTAAGTCCACACAGATTTCAGAGATTTTCATTTTCATGAAATATGGTCATGCTTTGTGGTGGCTTTCTTCAACCAGTTGGTGGCAAGTGGTAAAAGGGCTTCAACTTTTACATTTGCTTATTTCTTTAGAAACTAATCCGTAGTTTTATGGATTCAATCTTTTGAAGTGGAGACGACTGAGGTGTTAGAGATTAAAAGGCAGCATATTTAGAAGTATTGAAGTAGAAGAGGGACAGTTGAGACTGTCGGTTTATTCCATTGCTGTTGTTGGCAGCGAGGAATCCACAGCTTGCTAATCAAATCTGTTTTACACTGTTTTAATCAATTGGTCTTTTTAACAGAATGTAAGGGTTGTTCATCCAAAATGCCAAGTTGTTTGGGTAAATGTTTCATTCAAAATGCCCTGCTGCTTGGGTAAATATTTTGAATAAAGATTGTGCTCCCGAACAAATTTGAGTTTAGTTTGATGAATTCAGTGGAGCAAAAACTAAAAGCTTCCATATTTCTTGAGTAAGTGTTGGTTTGTGCAAACGAAGATCTCCAGTTCATGACACACTGGTTGGAATGCTGATTTTCCTGTAAAAAAAACAAAACACTTCCACTCAATTTGAAGTGGTGTACACGGTTTGGGAGTGTATTGTCTTTTTAAGATATGCAAACTAATGCTTACTAGACAAAATATGGCTTGTAGTCTAAAAGCAGTTGCCTTGAGCAGTTAAAGTGGCTCTGTGTTTTATAATCGTCTATTTGTAAAACATTTTGTTAACAAAAATTGTAAGTTTTTGTCTTTATGAACTCAAAAGAAGTTTGCATTTGAAGATGAGACAGAATACATGGTGCATTTATGTTACATGTTTTGGAGACGTCCACCTTTTAATCACGAAATGACCATCAATTCATTTTCAAAGCCATTTAACTCTTGGTTTTCATGCTGATTATTATACCAGTCTTCATTGCTGCTGTGTATCTTTGTTTTGAAAAACAGAATCCTCACTCTATTTCAGACTGAGATAGGCTACTTAGAATGAGATGAAAAATATCTGGTGGAGTTATCCAAAATCTTCACCTGGGTGTTTCTCGTTTTCAGTTAAAAATGCATAGCAGCATAGAAGACTGCTGTCGAGCCACGTTTCTTCGATTGAGCAGTTTCAGAGCCATTGTGGCTGTAGAGAAAGATAAAATTCATTTTGAAGAGAAATATGATCATCTATGCACAAGTTCAGAAGTTGATAATTCATGATTTTAATAAAGCAGGTGCTGATAATGTTATGATAAAGATTTCATCTTAAAAGGAGGTAAGATGATTCATAGTAATTCCATTAAAATGTTTTCTTGAAATTTTAGTAAAAGTTTTCAATCAAAGGTTTTTATCGTTTGTGTTTCTATTTGAGTAATAAGAGCAAACATTCCATTTGGAAGAGAAGGTATTTGTTTACGGACATTGAGGATTTGGAGTCGACTGTTTATTTGTTTTTGAGAGCATACAATAGATGTTAATTTTGTATGTCAAAATTACTTGATATTCCTGAAGTGAAGAGTACTTAAAGGAGATGATATTGTTTCTTTAGGAGCTTGTAATACATTTTCATCACAAGAAGAATGGTTATTTACAGAAGCCTTTTTCATAGCAAGACATTTCCATACGTTGCTTTTTCAAAAGTGAACGATCTCTAGTTGTAGGAAACCAAATGCTCTGTAGTTCAGTAGATGCTACATTTCTGCATACAACCATACTTTCGGAGTCATCTACATTCATCAATATTCTTCCCCTTCGTATCCTTAACCTGTTCGCTGCTGCATTTTCCAGCCAAAAACATTACTTTAAAACTTTAAAATGTTGTGAACTGGTGTTTGACGTATACAAATATCAAAACTGCATTCAAGAATTTCTCGGCATTTGGACCTGTGAACAATAGTGAAAAGGTTAAGGACCAGAGTTTCAGATATGTTCTCCTTTTGCTTATGGATAAACATGGAAAGAAGGCAGTGATGATTCTGTAAGAAGAAAATTCCGTCTAGCAGCAAATGCGCATATTCAGTAGTGATGAATTTCTTGTCTTTTGATGTGGATATGGCTCAGTACAAAGTAAACAGCCCAGTTAGGACATTTGACCAGATTTGTAAAAGTCTATCCTAAATCTACTGTTTTTAGATTGAACTGCACTTTTCTGCAGCCTATTCCAATATTTGCAGGATCACCATTGGCCAGCTACCGATGTTGCTACATGGCTAAAGTAGTCATCTGGATTGGAAGTATTTGATACCCTTAAAAGGGGTTTACTCATTCTCATATATTGTCCATACTGGAAAGTTTGGAAAGCAATATCATGCATCCTCGAGCATCATTTTGTTTCCTTTCGCTAACGTGCTTAATTCATTTTTGAAGTGTAGATCATTATAGTTGCCTTGACGTGAAATGGTATGAGAAGTGTTTGATGCCAAAGAATTTGATTCGAGTAGTGTGCTGCTTTGTAATGCTGATAAGTATTTCGCATTGCTTAGAAAGTTTGTTTTCACAAATCTGTTTCGATTACATCACATTAGAGAGGGCAGAGTTTTTGCTAATACATCCAACAATTGTTATCCAATGTATTGTTGTCCAAAATCTCTTAACTATGAAGGTAAAATCAAGATCACCAAGTGATCTTTTAAAGTTCTGTTAATGATGTAAGCATTCTCTTTGTGCCATTCGTCGAGAAATCGACTGTCATTTTGTGGTGAAGGAGGTGGTTTGGTGAATAAGTTGGCCCTCATTCTAGAGGGACCTCCAGGCAGCTGCTATCTGTAATGAAGAGAGAGGGGAGTTTTGTAAATAAATGTTTATAATACAATCCAGTGCCAACCTTTGTTTCTATTCAACACCATGGCTGAAGTACAAGCACGTGATGCTTGACATGCTTGCTCAATTGAGATGTTTTTCTGGTAGCGCCTCTGATCAGCTGACCAAGCCTCCAGTTTATGGTTTGAATCCTGCTGAAGTTGTTACTTTCGTTCAGCCCAACCTTGGTACCCTTATAGACCACTCTTAATAGTTATGCACATGTGCCTACTGTACAACCTCGTTTTCGTTATGTAAAAGGTTATGCAAATTAGAGACCTTATGCAGTGTACAGTCGGATGTCTGTGCCTGAGACCATATGCATTACCTGTGACATGACGATGAAAATGAGGTTGTGGGTGCATATTATGAATGTTACGAGTTGTCTATTGTGGTATGGGAAACAAGATGGTGCAGTAGTTGGTCCAGTAATCTGCCAGCCTTGGTGGTTGTGGGTTGAAAGAAACTTGGTACCCCCTGTTAAAACCTCTGGGTGAACGTGACTCGTTCAACAAGATTTCTAAAACGGCAAGTGAGATAAAGACAACTGCACAATATTCTGTCAATATTGCAGTGGGCCAAACGACCAGTGTGGCTTTTATGAGCCAAGCGGTGTCACTTGGATAGCCCAATGCTTGCACAAGGTGGCTAAAACTGGGATGTTTTGACATTTGCTTTCACTTTTTTTTGGTCGGTGTGCACCTTCACACCAGATGTTATGGCTGAAACATTGCCCTTTTATTTAATCTCAAATTGGTGGCAACGTTACAAGTAGAAAGAAAGCACCCTCGAAATCCAGGGTATAGGCACACGGGGCAATGGTCAGAAACCCTGGATGTACTCCTATTCAACATGGTCGTGTTGTGTATATGGAAAGTCCAAATCTGCTAAATACAGACCAATGAAATGTCGCATTTACTGCACTAGAAGCAACTCTTGATCAATTTAAACAGAACGTCTTTACTTCGCCTAATCGTAGGAAACTCCGCATGATTGGACGCAAGCTTTTGCTATGGAAGCTTCACCGATTGGTCAGATTGTTGTGAATAGGAGTGATTCCAGGATATATGGCCGTTGGCGGTGTCATTATATCCTGGATTTCGAGGATGAAAAAAGATGAGTGAAAGCATCTGATCACCGTTTTCATCAGTTCCTATCACAGGTACAGAAGTGGCTACCAAAACCTAAGTCATCCAGGGAGGTCAAAAAGGGGCATGGCATAGGACCAGAAGGGAAACGTACATGGGATCATTTTGTCCATCTTGACCTGTTGACACAGCCAGTGCCAAACTACTTTGTGCTCCAGGCAAGGCCAATTACTTTTTGTTACACCCCCACCCCACGGGCCACCATCGTTACTAGCCTAGATCTACAGGTACGGCATGGGTAGATATAACTCGCACCCCCTATTTGCCCACAAAATTCTTGTCTCGTCCATTAATTAGATGGATCTATTGTCTAACACCGACCCTCAAAGGTCAGTGCTGCACCACTTGGAACATGCTCTTGGACGCTGCTTAATCCTGATGGTGTGCAGACCCTGTTGACCGGTGCAGCATCAATACACTGCATGTCTGTAACCATACACTAAAATATAGTCTCTAAAGAAAGATTAAAATTTGTATTTAAAAAAAAATTAAAGTAAAACAATATTCATTTGCAATAAAATAAATAAGATCGCAGAGACACTGCTAACTTCAGAAGCTGCGGCTATCTAGACTGGCAAACTATCTAGACTGTGTGCTTGTCTCTGTTAAAATAAAACTTCAGGGTCTGGATGACAGGCAACTGTAATCTGTTATTAAAAGTGCACTCAAAACTAACACCAGACTTTCCTTCATTAAATTCATTGGCACTGGAAAAAGACCTCGCATATTGCACATCACTTTCCAAAAATCGGGAGAAATTGCTGTTCACTTGTTGAAAACACAGTAGTAGCAAGCTCAAAATGTAGTAGCCTGAAACAGCAGCTGAAAAGTCTATGCTAACCAAAGATTTGGATATTGTTTGCTTATTAACTCAGCTGGTTTCAACCAGCTGAGTTGTTAGTATAAGTGGAAAGTCCGGCGTCCGTCCGTCCGTCCGTCC
>JAUELE010275711.1:0-18021 GCA_031471655.1 Diodora aspera
AAAACCAACCGTTTGAGTTTCAGTTTTGGAACAGCACTCAGATCTTGATCAGGCGAGTGTTCTCTCTGGACTGTACTTTGCTACTATTTCAGATAGGTAAGCCGGGCCTGTCCCATAGTACGTTTGATATGCCACGGAGAGAATCTTGTATTCAACTCTTGCTCTAATGGGCAGCCAGTGTAATGATTGTAGCACTGGAGTAATGTGAGATCTCTGTTTGGATTATCTGTTTGATGGTGAGTCCCGTTTCGTAACTGTTAGCTCTCATGAAGACCTGTACGAGAGAGAGACCCTATGAAGTCTGCTATTCTTCCTATTCTGACGATGACTGCTACTACGCCTACTACGACTACTAGGTGGCGCTGCGGTCGTGAGCAATAGGTGTCGGACCCATGATCCGATGATGGTGGGTTCGACAGTGTCATGTTGTACCCTTGGACAAGGTATCTTTTTCCACTTGTCCCAGTCGGCCAAGCCGAATTTCTATATATTCGTGGATAAAAAAGTATTATTACTACTACTGCTGCTGCTACTACTACTACTACTACTGCTACTACTGCCATGTTACTACTACTACTGCTACTACTACTTCTGCCATGTTACTACTACTACTGCTGCTACTACTACTACCAATTCTGCTAGTATTTTTACTACTTCTATCACTACTCCCTCCTACTACTACTACCACTACTGCTATGACTGCTACTACTACTACTACATGTACTACTGCCGCTACTACTATTACAACTACTGCTACTTCCACTACTGCTGCTCCTCCTACTACTACCACCACTACTACTACTAATACTCGTTCTACTCCTCTACTACTATCCTCTATCACTACAACCAGTACTACACAAGTATTACAATTTCTGCTACTAATTAAATGGAATCAGTTATTCGTCCCGAGTAAAACCTTAATAATAGCAGTAGGCGCTCATTCAAGCTTCACTGATCTCCCTTCACGTTGTCCCAAGACTGATCTGAAATGTGTCTTCATTCTTGAAACAGTAATAACGCCCAGAGGCAAGTGGCTCGACTGAACTGGGACAAGGCAAGAAAATCACACGAGTCATTGAGCTGGATTATACTTGCTTGATTGGATTAATTAGTTTCGGGTCCCACTCGGAAGTACTTCATCTGGGATTTCTCCCCTGGGGCCCAACTTTTAGACTTGTTCCTGAACCATCAACAACTGAGTCCATTCACAAATGCCGGTCTTTCCCCCGATTATAATCCTTACGACAAGCATGGTTATTCTGAGGAGGAGAAATGGTTTAATACTTAGGTATTTTTCACAATGTATATATATATGCATTGGAGAATTTGTGCTGACTATTTGAAAGTGGAAAACAAATCCGTCTGCATCTGCTGGACTAAGGGAATATGGCGTTATGCAGTAAAGCATACATTTTTAACAATGTATGATTTACAGTTTATGTTATCTATTTAATTAACACAAATTGCATCAAACCTATTTTAGCGTTCGGGAGCACGTATCCAACTTTAAGAAGAACTCACGCTGCAGTCAATAAGCAACTGGGACAGAAAGTGTGTGCATATGATAATAATAACAATAATAATAATAATAATAATAAAAATAAAAATAATAATAATAGATTTTGTATAGCGCTAAATTCAGGCTTGTGTAGCTTGCTCAAAGTGTTCGGCAAATGTGGACTAACAGGTAAGAACGTTGGTGAACACAAATTAAAATATATTTCGCAATATAACTTCATTTCAACATTACATGAACAATTTTTGCTCTTGCAGCGTAGTGCACAAAAGAAACAAGAGAAAGAACATCAAAAAGGGGACTGGTAGAAGAAAAAAACATATACCCCAAATATATTTGCTCTTGAGACAAGCATTAGGTTACTAGAACCTATTTTAAGGTGTGCCCTCTTAATAGGTAAGCGTTATGTAGTTCATGTCCGAGATTTGATTCATTTTGGTTGGTGTTTACCATGCAAGATCTAAAAACTACATCTGTTCTAGTAGCCGATCCTGACACCGTGAATGCTTAACGAGGTTAATCTTTGCCATTGCATTTCTGCTGAGTGTCAACATATCAGTGTGGGTCTTCAATGCATAACACAACCCAGGAACTATCAGAAGACCCGATTAAACAAAGAATGAATATGCTGCTTTAAATTTTGAACGTTTATTCGATACGTCAATTACCAGATAACATTTCAGTCACTTCTTGTTGACAGCAATTGGACGAAAAGAGTTTTTTCCCTTCCGTGTACACACCTCAGTAAACTCATCGAGAGCTCAATCGCATTTTTGCTCCACGCACGAAGTCCAGCTTCAAGTGAGAATTGCTTTAGTTAGCGGGAAATTGTAGCGGAAACTGGCATCAACGGATGGCGCTTTAGTTGGATCTGGCTAACGATCCGAGTTAAACCAATCACACAAGACATCAACGCGGTCAGAGCTAACACGGATGTTTCTGGAGTTGTCAGGAATCATCGAGAACCGTTGCCTGTCCATTCCTTCGGTTGCCAGGAACAGTCGCAGAGAAATATGAAATAAGCAGGCGGTGCATTGCTGAATTGGTGAAATCCATTGTGTAGATATGACACGTGGTCAGGCGGGCTCATCGCGGACGGAGAAACTAGGACGAGTCTATGTTGGCAATTGCAGAAAGTAGTTCCTTTAACAAAATAGATTCACGGTGAGAAATACGAACAGTACTTGACTACCATTGTGAGTGTGTCATTGTTGGGGAATTCAATGTGACGTTAACTGGGATAAGTTCTTTGTACTTTAGTCTATGGAAATACGCCGGAGTACTTTGAAGTGAGTATTGC
The DNA here is from genome assembly GCA_031471655.1 of Diodora aspera. Taxonomy (NCBI): domain Eukaryota; kingdom Metazoa; phylum Mollusca; class Gastropoda; order Lepetellida; family Fissurellidae; genus Diodora; species Diodora aspera. The sequence goes on from JAUELE010275711.1 coordinate 2,817, forward strand.
GTCTAACGTTTAACTTTCAAAATGTTACTTTGCATCGTGGGTGTAACAAAGTTTGTTAAAGACCTACTTCGAGTATATAACTTTTTGTGGTTCATATGGTAGATCAAATTAAGTTTTGAAAAACTGGCTTATGTTCAGGATTGAAATTTGCAGTGTGTCTTTTTAAACTTTGAAAGCTTTAACCACAATGGTAGTTTTGAGCGTTGTTACGTATCGTTCAAAAACCTGCCTAGACGTTGCTAAACCATAATCGGTATGGATACTTAAATATGTGCAAATAAGAATCATTTTACCACTCTTTTCTTAGAATAAAGAATAAATTGAAATTCTAAAACTGATGAAAAATTGCAGTTTGCTCAGAACTTTCAGACGATTTGTCTTTCTCGCAATTCCTCAATTATTCCAATTTAAATATACATGTATTATAGTACCCTCACATCACTCCGGCAAACACACACACACACACACACATACACACCCCAACGCACGCGATCACGCAAGCAAATTTAACGACCCATCGCTTTAGAAATGATAAAACCTTAATTATTTATAATTGCTATTAGGGCATCAGAAAAACACACCCGCGCGCACAGGAACACCCCGAGATTTCTGTAAAATCAATGAAGTATAAAGATGACACTAAGTGTCGCGAGACGAAGCTGTAAATGGCTAGCCAACATCAGTCAGGATTCTCTATGTTGAAATAATAACCTGACGTCCTACACCCAAAGGCAGTTCTCCTCTAATGATTACCTCCCTACTGTCAAGGGTCTACTGATGCCAATAGATCTCTGGGATCTTAGGGCCCTGTACAATGTGAATGTATTCTCTGCCGGTAATGTATAGAGTTCCACCGGCTCCTCAGAAGTATTATAACCAAAGCCTGGTTGGAATCAATATCTACACGGAGCTCTAAAATGAGATATAAGGCATTAATGAGAGCGCTGAGCCTTTCCTTAACACTTAGAAACTACAAAGCAGAAAGGAACAATTCTAGCTTGCAGGTATATATCTACTTTAACCGCGGAAAATTGTATAGTCATAGGCATAGGTAAGCAATAGGCATACAGTGCCTGTAACATAGAACTGGTAACCTTGTGAGTTATAAATACGATTAATTAATACAGAACAGTGTCGTAGGAACACATTTCATAGTGAGGTGTGTGTATGTGCTGATCTCGAATCTGAATATGAACAGCGGTGTGTGTGTGTGTGTGTGTGGGGGGGGGGGGGTTACCGTCATACCATTTATTCAAAGGTACATGCAGCTTCTTTCAATAGGATTATATATAGAACATGGTCAGCTTTCGAAAAATAGCACACATACAATAGCGTCAGGAAAACGTGTGTGTGTGTGTGGGGGGGGGGGGAACCCCTAGCCCTATTTTCCCACGGGCCTGAGGAATCCTTCCTGTGTGAGTAGTTAGGATTTTAAATCTGGGTTCTCTTTTCGAAACGTTCGTAATAAGAAACATAATTCTTTATGTGGACGCCTTTTGTAAATACCTCATTTGGAATTTCTCCCGTCTTACAAATGTTTTTAACTATTCGAATGCTTAATGAGTAGGTGCACTGGTTTGTATGAATTAACTTACAACTGCAAGTCGTATTATAAATGTTATACGATAAGCACTATAACGTTAGTCCTCTCCATGTTCGTGTTGAGAATAGAAGCAATGGTTCGTACAACACTGTTGTACCTGGTAGTTATAACATTATAACGTTTACAAAATACTGGTTTATTAGCTAAAATATTTCCAAAAGAGTTACGTGCTTAACCCTTTGGCGCTTTGCTTTCTTGAAGTTTACAGTCTGCTTTTGGTCTCGAAAGAGCATGTGGCTGAGTTACTCTTGCGAGCCTCATAATGTACGTTCAATCATAGCTCACCACACGATACGTATTGGTCTGGAGATTAAAACAATACAGGCTTCGTGTCATTTTCAAATATGACAGCCATTATTTGAACAGGAGCCGACAGCACATTGGCAGTGACTGTGCCCAACGTTTTTAAATCGAGTGCACATTTTTTAAATCAAGTGCGCATCATAACATCAATATTCACCTCGTTACCAGACTATAATTCAACTGTCTCATTTGTCCGTTTCTCTCGCCTGACACGATAACAATCGTCAGGTAATGATTCTCTCCATGCGTTATCTGCGTAGTTAGTTATTCAACGCACACTGTGCTGGCATTTCCTCTAAGTGTACATGTCGTGTTGATATGCGCCCATGCCGAGATAATTCTTGTAAACTAGACACATCAACGCGATGCGCTAGTCATAACCACAATACTTGGGATGAATAAACATTATCACCAGTGGTTGAAACCATCGGGTTTTCTTCCTTGACCCGTGGACTTTGTGTAGGGCGTTTCACAATATGAGATGTACAACTTAACTCGCACATTGCATCTTCTTGTAATACATTTCCTAAAAATGTTTAAACATTTTAAGTTCAACCTGTGTTCCGTCAAACTTTAGCAGAAACATGTAACCACAAAAACAAACAACCCCCCCCCCCCCGAAAACTCAAGATCTTCAAAAACCGAAATGAAAAATATACACAAACAAAAAACACAGACAAAGAAAAAACCAAAAGCAACTCCCATACAAACAAAAAACTTCAAATAACGTGTTTGAGAGATCAGACTTAATACAAATATTACAAACTTTGCATTATATACTGACTGGCAAAAAACGCAATTTCTGTGAAGAATTTATTTGAAAACCAAAACCAACTTCCAGATTTGTTTCCAACGCAAGCACTCATTTGAGAACAAAACTGAAACAACAAAGTCAGTGGCCATATGCAAAGTCAAGTGACGTCACACACAAAACAGGCGTAGAAAAGTTAATATTGAATGTCGTATCTATGGCATGGATCAGATGTGATGTCTCACACATGTCTGTAGGATTTCTGTCCCGTCCTGTAGCAGTGTTTGTATCAGATTCGGGGCATTCGGTTGGGGATTATTCTGATAGAAGACAGAGCGTCCCAACTCCACAGGTGCTCAGTGGAGTTCATACCAGGTGACAACGCTGACCATCGCAACACCTCAAACGAGGAAAGTCATGTGTCACTCTTGCAGAGATTTGTCTGTTTCATGCTGGAAAGCAAACTGTGGCATTTCGCCATTCTGTCTCATTACTGGCACGAGAAATGATTAGAGGGCGTTGTTGATGCAGCTCTGGGCGTCGAGGTGTCCTCGATGGACAACCAGATCCGACCGAAAATTGCCATTGATTGCCTTCCCCAGACCATCACACCTCCACCACCTAGCTGATTTCCCTCCAGGACACAGAGGCTATAATAACATCCCCCTTGACGTCGCTGAGTACAAGCGTCCAGCACTGAAACTCACGTAGAACCTTGATGCATCACCTCTGACCGTTTTGTCTGTCCCAAACATCCTCTGTTCGCCGCCCAAAGCTGTCTAACGAGACGATACCTGAGGGTAAGGATGAGTCTGAGGTCGACGGCTCCGTAAACCAAAAGGTTCCAAGACGTCTACGGACGATCCTATCGGTGATGGTTTGACCTCTGCTACCGATGGTACTCCTGGCGCTTGCTACAACCGTCTGGAATCTGTCTTGAAGGTTACGAAACGGATGGCACACATGGTACATATGTACGGGGTCGGTCACCAATATGCTACCACTCGTCACAAAACCGTGTTGCAGAACGTCGTTGGATAGCTGGGGAGTGCGGGATGGCGTGGTGGTTAGCGCGTCAGCCCAGCAATCTGCCAGCCTTGGTGGTTGTAGTTCGAGTCTCGCCTGGGTACCTCTCTTTTAGCTCGGAGAGACAGGAGCTCAAACACCGACGTGATGTTTGTGAGACGTGATGATGTGGCTGAAATATTGCCGAAAATCACGTAAAACCATAAATCACTCACTCACTCGTTGGATGGTCGATGGGTAAACGTTTGACAACCACTCGCGGTGATGATCTAGCCTCCCGGGGACTTGATTTCTATCTGCTTCAGAAACATAGAGACAACGCAAAACACAGTTAGATATTGATACGGTTAACACTTACGTCCCAATTACGTCAGCAACAACCCGATTCTACCACCAGACGTTTTATGCCCCTTAAACATTGCTGTTGCGTTCTAACTGCTGGTCAGTATATATTATTCAAGAAGGTTGTATATATTATTGAAGAAAGTTGGGGGTATTGAGAAATTATAGATCATACAAAAACGTACAATCCATACCTAAGCAAACGAGTAGGAGGTTTTAAGATAACAATCAACATTTCAGAGTTGTACTGTAGATTACTTATCCGCTTCTACTTCATGAAATATATAGCTTCTGCAAAGTTGATTATTCGTACGTGTAATGGCTTCTTGCTGTACCCTAGGGTAGGATATTAATATGGTCGACTCTGTGACAGACGTTTACATACATCATCTCACCCTTGAGAAACTTGTATAGACTTTTCTCACAGAACAATGTTTCAGTAAATCTGAAGCTATTGAATTTGTAAGTCTAGTCGAGAACAATATTTCAGTAAATCGGCAGCTGTTTGTACTTTTAGACAAGAATACTGTTTCAGTAAATCCGGAGCTATTTGTACTTCAAGTGGAGAACGATGTTTCAGTAAATCTGAAGCTGTTTGTTCTTCTAGTGGAGAACATTATTTCCGTAAATCTGAAGCTATTTGTTCTTCTAGTGAAGAACATTGTTTCAGTAAATCTGAAGCTATTTGCACTTCTAGTTGAGAACTGTTTCAGTAGATCTGAAGCTATTTGTAGTTCTAGTTGAGAACATTGTTTCAGTAAATCTGAAGCTATGTATATTTCTAGTGGAGAACATTATTTCAGTAAATCTGAAGCTATTTGTATTTCTGGCCATGGACACTGTCTCAGTAAATCTGAGTTGCGAACGATGTTTCAGTATATCTGAAGCTATTTGTACTTCTGGCCAAGAACATTGTTTCAGTAAATCTGAAGCTATTTGTGCTTCCAGTTGAGAACATTGTTTCAGTAAATAGGAAGCTATGTGTACTTCCAGTTGAGAACAATATTTCTGTAAATCTGAAACTATGTGTACTTCTTGTTCATTTGGTTTGGTTACTATACAGTATGCTCGCTGCTTCACATATGGTTATTTACTTTTTACGATCGTCAAACGTCTATAAACGTCCTTTGACACACTGACATTTATCACCTATATGTTTTATTATTAAATGACCGTCAGGTGCATCTTCTCTAACGGCTATTTCAGATTCAAGGTTACGAGAAACGGTATCAAAGGCGGAGTACATTACTTATTCATCTATACATCATCATACTTGACACACATAGTCCGAAAGGCGAGTGAGTGATTTTGGATTTAACGAGGTTTTCGGTAATCTGTTAACCATATCACCACGGTGATCCTACCTCACATGAGGACCCATCTCCGGGTTGAAATAGAGGTACGTACCCAGGCCCCAGAGTTTGGAAGCTACTTGGCTGACACTCCATCCTTGGTCATAAAGGGTTAAGTAGATGTTTGGCAAGACCCTAAGCCAAGGCATACATAACTAAACATCTTATTCTACCATAGCCATCTCTGCTTGGCCCTGCCTCAAGCACACCTAGGAAAGGATATATTTAGTCCCAGAAATAATAACCTGCCTCTGATGTTACATATATTGGAGGAACTTTACATCAAGTGTACAGTTGAGCAAAGGTACAATAGGACTTCGTCAAAAGTGACCATCATGTAAGAAAACGGCCATTTAAATTCATTTTCAATGTGTTGTTAATCACTCGCTGTTAAAGGCGAAAGCAATTTTTGAACACATACATTTACACGTTTTGCAAACGCTGTTTAAAGAACACACACCTTTAAACTGTATAAAAACAGACATGTAGAGGTAAGCTTAGTTCCAGGGAACATTCACTTCGTCGTTCGTTCGAACTTTAAAGTAATTGTTAAAAATATTGCATTCTACAACTGTACTCATATGGCTTGTTCCGGCAAACCTTCAAACAGCAAAATCAATTATATCAGAGCATGCTTATCAGGTTTGACACTGTACGTCTTCAGAGTAGTGCAGGTTCGGTGCAAACAAGTAAGACATCGGGGGGGGGGGGGGGGTATTCTCGAAGCGATCCTGACGCTAGGATGTCCTAACTTGATTCTAACCCATTCAATACATATAGGTTGGGATCAAGTTGGGACATCCTGGCGTTAGGATCGCTTCGAGAAAAGTCTCCTCCCTCCTGTTCAGTATTTGCTCAGTGAGTATCACGTAAACTATAATACTAATTGGTGTATCCTGGAAACAAAGGATCTTTTAAACACAACTTGCAACTACAGTTTCGTACAGTAAAACATTCTTTTTACGTCACCCTTTCCTTACACCGTTAAGAGATTCGAACGCCGGTTCTGATTTGCAGTAGCTGTATAGCAAATGAGCATTTCCATCGCATTTAAGGAAGCTATTTTAGAAGCATCCGGATCGATTTCAGAAGCCAATAACGTCAACCCGTCGAGTATCACCTGCGCGTGGGCTATGTGACCCACAGAACAAAACGTCAAGAGCTCAATCTTATATGACGTACATTATGCTTTTAATTCTGACATGTTATATACCAAATGACGATGCCCCCATATCACTGCATTCCACGATATATGGGAGTCACGCAACTGAACGAAGACGTATGACATGTGTCGAAGACTAAAAGCGACAAGCCATATAACTATTGTTCATTATCCTCAATGTCTGTCAGACTCTCTAGAGTTGCTTTATAATACTTATTAGTCCAAACCTTATTTCCATGCAGAATCCTATTGCCATGGGAGTAGTAGAACCATGTCTTTATAATGTGAAATGGCTCCAAACTATCAGCTCCGGTATGTTGATCCCGAAGCAATTAAACATTTAAATCTCAAATAGAGTCGACTGATCCCTTGTTACTGTTTGTCCACGTCTTTGGTGTCTCCCTTGCCAGTTTGGTGACATTTACAGAGGCATTAGCAAGCAGTTTTACGGACACTTAACCGATTGTATGAGTACCATTACCAGAAATAAGCATTCCCAGCCACGGCTTGTGCTGCCACCTGGGTATGATTCTCCCGCTCTGTGAATGATATCGGATAATGTGAATGTACCATTGATTTTTATTCCTGTAACCTTGCTTGTTTTGTAGAAACGAACACAGGATCATTTACTTGGCAGCCTGTGGCGACATGTGGACACAGGAATTAGGATACCATTGAAGGCTCTGCAGGAACTTTTTTAGATTACCAAAGATTTTCCTCTAAGGATCTAGTCCAACCACGTAACAAGATGTGCTGAAGTATACCCTTTACTGGTCTGAAAGTTACGGATATGTGCTCATCCCATTCATCTATTTGTAAATGAAGGAGAATTCTGAAGACGATTAGAAAAATGAAAGTGAATTACAAAACCATCTCTGGAATCATAGTTTTCATTATTGTGGTGATTTCGGATATAAAACGTCAAGGATTTGTTCACGGTTTTAAGCGACATAATCTGACAATTCTGGGGTTGTTCTCGCTGACCGGGGATTACCGAGGAGAGGCAGCCTTGACGGCGGCAGAGATGGCAATTGATGACATCAATAGGCGGAAGGATATCCTGCCCAATTACAATTTAGTGATGGCATGGAGGAATACAAAGGTAGGTTAACGAGTTCTATTGAACGAATAGACGTTTGACAGAGTTCTTACCGAGGTCCGACTGGTTTGATGAAGATGGGCCTTGATTGAAAGAGCTTCTCAGGGTTTAAGAGATCTGCACTTAATGTGTAGTGGTCAACCCTGTAGGGCAATTTCAACAATATACACAAAATGTACAAGAAAATGCACAAACGTTCAACATCAAATCTAGGCTTATATTGGTAGGGCTGTACATCAATTTGTAATCTGACATGTCCGTCCGAACTATTTTACTCAGGAATTAAGCTTAATCTACATTTACAGTAAGCATATGTTCCCGTATTTAGGCAAATCCACTTCCAGGACACCTCATGGACTATATATTTTAATTTGACATTTGTGACGTTTAATCCATATCTGTTTAACCATGTTTTACTATTATCTCTTTATGCAGACACATTTTCAAATTGCATCCTATAATGATAGCAATTACCCTTGATATGAATGCAGTTTTTATCCTTATTGTCCATAGAGAATTCCAGCAGAATTAAAATAACTCTGTTCCCCTACTTGTGAAAATGTCGACGTACTTGACAAGAGTATTAATTAAAGAAATCTATAATGTTTCGTTATTTATGCTAGTGAATGAGCTTGATAATTACATAATGACAGTACTTAGACTCAATTACCTGCTGAACCGCACTGGAAACATTTAAAAGTTTTTTTTCCTGCCACCACAACTTATATTTCTTCTCTTTTCTCTGTGCACATTTTAGAAGACAAAACAAACATTCCATTTTAATAAAGTGACTTCATGTTTTAATTATCTCTTAATACATTTTAAATTTTGACACTAGAAAAATTACTTTTAATTATCTTGGGGACATTGTGGACGGTTACGTGTTATATTCCGAAGACTAATAACTCCGACACCTGATTACTCAAAGGACCCATTCTGACAGCTCTCACTCACTACGACAGCCCATTACTCCGACGATCAATTGCGCCCACAACTCATAACTCTGACAAATCTTACTCACTCCGACGACTCATAACTGTGACAGATCTCACTCACTCCGACGACCCATAACTCTGATGACCCATAACTGTGACAGCTCTCACGTCGACAGCCCGTGACTCCAACGACCCTAACTCCGACAGCCCATTACTCCAACGACCCATTACTCCCACAACTCATAACTCTGACAGCTCTCACTCACTCTGAGAACCCATAACTCTGATGACCAATAACTGTGACAGCTCTCACGTCGAGAGCCCATGACTCCAACGACCATTACTCTGACCATCTATTGCATGTGCGTGTCTTTGAGGATTGTTTTACTTTAGGGGTTAGAGTAAATCGGATGTCGGACGAACGGATTGTCGGACTAAAGATCCTCACCCTATTGTGAAAGCAAAGATATTAGTTTGCTTCTAAATACATTTAGTAGAGTTTCGCTCATTGGAACACACATTGTTAACACACGAAACAATTATACTTTTCAGTACTGCATAGTTATTTCATCTGTTTTGAATGTCCACATATTTGAACAAATAAAAACGTGTCTCTTTGCTTTTTAACGGGCATATTTTGGGAGCAAGGAAAAACCTTATGTGCCAATTATCATACTTTAAGAACTTGAAGAAGTATGAATTTCACGCCTCACCGAGATGTGATATGCGTGGACTCTAATCGATCACAATGTTTAGTTATTAATTACACCAGAGACCAGCAGAACCTGGACTCATTCCATACACAATCGAATTATGTTTTCCCCAAAATTCTCAAGTCAGTTGACGTCATATTGATGAGTTATGAGTCGATAACTATTCCCAAAGCAGCAATTTTAAACATGTAACATATGACAAAATGTTCTAGCTTCTCATGCATGTAAACATACTCCGTGTCATCCCTGAAAATCTCTGTTCGAAAGTGAAACCGGTCAATACATGGTTAAGTTAGCAAATATTTAGTAATAGAAAGCAATAAAAGTTTGAAGTAAACTGCTGGCGCTCTTCTATTAACAGTTTGTGAGTTGCAAATTTCGGGTTTTGACCGGTAACTCGTGAATTACTGTTTTAAATCCGGAGAATTAGTAATTTATACAATTTATGTTTGTGTCTTTCTTTCTTGTTTTAATTGAATCAACATGTTCATAAACTATGTTGGGTGGGCATCTAGTTCGTGAATAGCATTACAAGGATTACTGAATGTAGATGTTAGTCGGCCAGTGCTCATTGTGGAATTTGTGTAAAGAAGGGCCCGACGTAGTTTATATTTTTTCATTATAACATTTTTTATATCATTTTCTGGAGGGGTCGGTGGTCGGGTGTCCCTGAACATGTTTTAAAAATTAACAAGCAACATGATGCATTCTCATCCCCTTTCATAAGTTTTCAAAATATTTTGGAGTTTGATTTGGTTATAAAATGTCACAAAAAACTAAATGGTCGAACTAAGCGGGTGAGGGTGGAGAGGGGGGGGGGGGGGCGTGTGCCCAGTACGCCCCCTGGATCCGGGCATGGTGCACAATATTTGCGTTAGTGTTAGACAGTTGATGTTCTGCATACAAGTTGGTATGAGAATAAAAAATAATGTTCAAGCATACCAGAAAAGATGGGGTTACTGGTGAACATCCAGACCTATTTTCTGAGAGATGTGGTATTGACAAAAGGAAATGATACCAACATATTTGCAGGGGAGTAAACGATCAGATCTAATGCTTTCTGATATATGGTTGGTGTGATTAGGTGGTGACTCACCAGACTTTTAAAGAGAGTTTTTTGCCGGTATCGGGTAAAATCACCTCTGTGGAACAAATGTTAAAGCATACCAGAAAAGAAGGGGCTACTGGTGAACATTCAGACCTATTTTCTGATATCTGTGGTATTGCTAAACGGAAATGACACCAACATATTTGCAGGGGAGTAAAAGATCAGATCTAATGGTTTCTGATTTATGGTTGGTGTGATTAGGTGGTGACTCACCATACTTTTAAAGAGAGCATTTTGCCGGTATCGGGTAAAATCAAAATCTGTGGAACAAACATGCAAGAATATCTTAAGGCATGATTCTAATCAGTCGACAAATGTCATCTCGTCTGATTTTGTTCAGCTCATGTTAAAAATTAATCTGGCGAATGAATGTTGAACACATGTTTGTCTCAGAATATTGATGTTAAATATAGACCTCACGACAGAGAGCTATGGTCTGTGTTGACGTTTGCAGTAGAACGATAAGGTTAGATATTACTGTTGACGATACAAAACTGATGTAAGAAAAACACCTTTAATTTGATACTTCATATTGATGTTTGCTGCACAAAGTTGTTACCAAATATTAGCATTGGAAAAGTGACGTTCAATATTGCTTGTCGTACAAGACGGGAATGTTTTCACTTTTCTTTCTATCGATCTCTTTTATGTACGATATTTTCCTTGGATGTAAACTTTGCACATCACGTTGCATTATGACTGAAATATTCCTCTTGCAATGTAAACAATTATCTCAGCTCTCTCAACTGTTGTTCAGTATCAATGCTTGTGTTACAATACACAGGGGTTCGATTGGTCAGTCGATTTATGAAAACATTGAAAATTATGTATATTTTATATTTTCGTACTCCCAGGTTATAATATAATACTATATATTATAGCAGGGGTGTACGAAAATACAAAACGCGTGAATTTCGCTGAATCAATTTGATTGCTGGGCAATTTTAGACTGAACTATCGGGAAAATGATTAGAAAGTTTAGCAAAACATAATGTTCATTTTTTTCATAAATCGACTGACCAATCAGTTATTCGTACCCCTATGTTACAATGCTGCTTTTTAGATAAAAGATTCACGACAGAATGAGGATGCTGGGTATTAGTTGTGTTTGAGAACCTTACGGTCAATGCTTAGAAGGACGACGGTTTGCATACATATTTGCAGCATCAGGCTAATGTTTGGTATTAAGGCCAATACTTGAAAGCATACTGGTGCAAATAATTATATATATATAAGAGATAATAATAATAATAAGAGTACTTATACCGCGCTTTCCTCCATACCGCAGACGGGCATGCTCAAAGCGCATATAAGCAACATATAAATGACATGTCACAAATCCGAAAAAGGAACAAAGTCACCTGTAACGTCTAAAAAGATGATTTTTAAGATTGCATTTGAACACTTGGAGAGGAATTCATGTTTTTAAAATTATGTCATTTGCCATACAACAGCTTCAGAGTTATTTGAAGTTCAAGCTAAAACCATGTTCATTACCTTACGAAAATGCACCGATGGCCGTCAAAAAGCTGACGACGACGAACATTAGTTTATGAAATGACAGTACACACAAACTGATGACCTGTTCGTTTGCGTGTTTTTGCGAAACCTCTTTACTGGCTATCCAGAGCGTTCACAAACGATGCAACAGGGCCGGTTTTAGGAGCCGAGAGCTCAAATTGGAGGCTACTTTGGCGGGGCCCAATAAGAGGCCATAGGCCTAAAGGACAGAGACTTCCATAGACTTGTCAAGTCTCTGAGCCAAGGCATAGAAAACTGAACATCTCACTCTACTATAGTAAGCTCTGCTTGGCCCTGCCTCAGGCACAACTAGGAAACCAGCTAGTCCAAGGAATAATAAACTGCCTCTGCCATTACATATAATTAAAGAACCTTACAGAGTTTCTTTTTTCAGGGTTTTTATAAAGGGTTTTGATTGAAATCTAAAACCCTTTATGAAAACCCTGAAAATGAAAGTTTACCCTGGCGCAGGATCCAATTGGGTACCATCGGTTTAAATGGCCTAGCACCGATCCTGCGATGCAAGCAGATTGTCCGGGCCTGTGCTGGTCATTTTGTTCACACATGTCAGTGGCTCTGTCTATTTTATATGTATTATAATTATAGTCATGTTGATTCGTTATTTGGTACGCCTTTTAATAATCCCTTTTTTTCTCTCTTAAGTATATTAAGCTCTTTGCTTGTGGAAAGTAAATGTGTTTATTACAGTTGTGATGCAATCGGATGTTCATTAGCTTTGCTATTTGAATCTGATGTTCATTAGTTTTGTTGTTACTATTTAACAGTGTACACCAGGACTTGGAATTAACGAAATGTACAAGCTGTTGTACAACCCTCCCACGAAAATCGCTATTCTGGGGGACGGATGCTCGGCAGTGAGTGAAGCCACAGCTCAGGCTTCTCACTTATGGAATATCACTCAGGTAAGTGCACTGTTGGGTTTAATTTAGAATGCAACAGAAACAGGTGTTATCAAATCGAATTTTGCAGGTCTTCACTGAACTATCTCAGGAGCGGCCATTTGCTTTCTTGGGAGGAGGTGGTTGGGAATGTTTTTCTTGCAAACGATGTTGGTCTCATGTTGTCTTGGATAATTGCCGAAGAAACTTTGTTTTTAAAATATTTTATTATTCAGGTTACGTTTATTTTTTAAGTAATTATAGGAATATATAATGTAATTACAGGGGGAAAATTCCATTTAATTGGAATGTTTGCTCATGAAGGACGCAAACATAATTTCATGATACATTTCATGATTATAAACTGAAAAAAAATGTACATGTATATATATCTGCAAAATATTTATTTTCTCCAAAATTGTCTGCAAATGTAATATTTTCAAAATCTCCCTAAAATCAAATTGTAGCTCCCTTATATTTTTTGTGTGCAATTGTTACTGTTGGTGATGTTTGCTTTCAACAAAATTGGAAAGGTAAGTAGAAATGTACAGAATTCGTTGTTGAGAAAATGAAATTGATACTTTTCATTGATTGTACCGGATGTGAAAACTACCAAAGCAGATGGACCTGTTTTTTAAACGATGAACGGTTTCAATATGTATGCTATGTGCTGTACAGCTAAAAAAGTGTACAAAGGGCTTCCTTGTGACAGTCTTTTTCCTGGAGTAATGAGTGCGCAAATATTTTGGATCAGTGGAATAAACTGAACCAGCAGTGAAAAGATAGTTCGCGCAAATATATATCTCTTTTCTGTTATATAGATGATAGATTCTCGTCGCGTTCATACGTTGATAGAGTTGTGCTAGGCCACTTAAAGAAAATAACTTGTTTCTCAGCACTGTTTTTCTAATTTCACTGGGAAGGGAGGGAGGATTTTATTTTTACATTTTATTTTTATTTGAGTACTTATATATTGAACGATAAATCATTCAGCAAGGCATTTTCTGCTGCGTTGAAGCTAAACCATGGCTTTAGAGTTTTCGAACGGCTTCGTATCTGACATCATGATAAACAGCAGAGCTGACTTGTTTAAAAGTGAGCTTGCCATACTAAATAAATTGGACTTGAAAAAAAAATGATCGAAAAATCTTGCACTTAACAGTGCTTAAAAATAATATAAATAAATCAATTACCCGGTTGTGTCTGCGCCGAAGCCTCGAAGACCTTTACAACGGGTGTGAAGGCCTCCTTCAGAAACTTTGGAGACTCGATTTCGTGCATTACGACATGTCATATGAACCCTTATAGTTTACTGAGATAAGAAAAATATTTAAGGAGCCTTGCTGTGATTATCATTTTTGCCATAAGAATGAACCCATAATGACTACAGTCTTTAGTTTTTGATCGACAATGTTGGTACAAGTGTGAGAACGTCTCATATCTCATGGTGTACCACGTGCTCCGATTAGATATATTGTTCTCAGAGGTTGTTTGTTTATTAATAATCAGCCCCAGGCGCGCAACTTCCGTGCACATGCTTTGCTAAAGTTGCACGTGCTTGGCGAGGAAGATGGTAAACTTGTACGTGCTTTGAGAGGAAGTTGGTAAAATTGCACGTGTTTTGCAAGGAGGATGGTAAAATTGCACGTGCATCGCGTGCTAGGTGGAAAACATGGATGTGCGACGTGTGGTATAATTATGTGAAATACAGACCACACCCTCGGTCGGAGTCGAGACAATCTCATCGCTATACTCGTAGATAACCTCGGCTACCAACCTCAGGAGAGTTCGTTATTTCAACCATAACCAAAGAAGAAACTTGTGGTTCGAGGTCAGGTCCCGTATGCATGAGCTGGTAGTAAGTGGTAACGTCGGAAGTAAGTTAATGTTGAGCTCTACGAGATTCACGAGCGCCTACTTCCGACGTTGGTTACTACCAGCTCATGCATACGGGCCCTGGTGGTGTTTAATCTTTTACTAAGGGAGTGATCATTTGTTTTTGTTATTTTTATTATGGTAGGGCTGGAAGATGCATGTTTGTGCCGGACTGAAGACAATCTCGCGCCTGACTTCACACGCTTCATGGTGGTGGTAGCTGGGCTGTCAACGTAAATGCGAAGAGGAGGCAATGCTAGGAGTTGATCACCTCCGTCAAATAGCTCGGGATCATCGCGTGTGTGGCGATTTGTTTGTGTTTTCGATTATTTTTATGTGAATGCATTAGAGCTGAAGCTCGACGTGAAAGTAGAAAAGAATCACCTCATAGGCAATTATAGTGAGATGGGAAGTTAATTCTGTAATACATGAGCAGGTGTCTAAGGTCTGAAGCAAATTTCTGTTGAACATTCCAAAAGTCAAACTGTCTCGTTTTGGTGGAAGGTCCTTCTCATA
>JAUELE010275821.1:0-14540 GCA_031471655.1 Diodora aspera
CACTGAGACTCTGACTATGTCAGTGGTGTCACCTTGGGCAAGTGACTTTGCTCGTTAATTGCCTCAGTCCACCCAGCTGACATTGGGTACCTGGTCGGAATGTGGTGGCATTTGTGAAAGTTAACCTTCCAGCGCCTAACAGGCAGCTTGGAGCATGCCCCTTCGTGATGTGAAGTTTGGCGTGACAAAAGTGGCCTCGTTATTATTATTATTATTATTATTATTATTACTCTTGTGGACATATACATTTACTTAACATTCATCCTCGACCTACTCACATCATTTTGTCCACTTGAGCTTAGCTCTCGAGCGTACAGCTTCCACTTTGACACTGTCACATTAAAACTATAGACTCATGCTGTATTCTTATGTCTACATTGTCAATCGTGCATTTTGTAGCAAACTGTCACATACCTCCTTCATTTATTGTAAAACCACCCACACTACGTTGTTCTTCTTTTTTGTTCTAAACTACGTTCCTTTGCATCGAAAAGGTGTCCGGAACTATGTGTTCTGTCCGGCAGTGAAGGTACTATCTGCATTCTGATTTGTCAATATGGAAAGGCATAGTCGCCTGCTATCACGTCACGAAGATCAGATGATAATCTTTAATATTAACCAATCAGAGTGTAGCAATTACATTAACTGCTGAACATAACACACAGTTCCGCTCACCTTTTTGACGGAATCAAACGACCACGTAGTTTGGGTGGAATTATACCTAGGCTGCGACCTAAAAATCCTCCAAATCGCGACCG
This sequence comes from Diodora aspera, assembly GCA_031471655.1. Taxonomy (NCBI): domain Eukaryota; kingdom Metazoa; phylum Mollusca; class Gastropoda; order Lepetellida; family Fissurellidae; genus Diodora; species Diodora aspera. The sequence goes on from JAUELE010275821.1 coordinate 759, forward strand.
ATCGTACTGATATTGGGCCGTCGCTGCAGTATGATCGTTGATGTCTTTGTATGGTTGTACATAGGTTCCCACAAGTCGCAGACCTCAACGGTCGTAGCGCAGGCGTAGTAGGTTGTAGTAGTATCGTGTCAGTAGCACAGTGGTTAAGTTGTAGTTCTGTCGCAGCAGATAGGTTGTGCTGCTCAGTTGGCAGTTACGATCGGTACGAGGTCTATCTATAACCTATCTGCGACCGCGCAGCGACTGTACGGCGATTAGCAGCAACCTTACCACGATCTCGCCACGACCTAAGGACGACTTTCACGATTTCACTGCGAATCTGTTGCGACTTTGTGGAGACCTTACAAAGATCTTGCTGATATCGTTGAGATCACGTGATCTGCCTATATAAATGGAGCAACTAAATGGTCATACTTGTGTTGACACCTGTTTCTGGTGTGACTGCAAATAACATTTGTTGATCAAAACCTTCACGACCACCGCGACTGAGTCGTGTTTTGCAAGTCGTGTTAGTCGTAGAACGGTTGACGTCTGGTGTGACTGGACTATTACATGTACTGAAAACATGAGCCGACAACAGTTTTCATTTGTTTTTCTTTATGTTTATGTTTGCTCTCCCGGTACTCCTACATACACCACTGTACAATGTATGGTCGGCCATCAGTGTCACATTCTCCAAAAACCGGCACTGTGTCTAAACCGGCATTTTCCCCTCGTCCAACGTGTAGCCGGTTTAGATTCCGCTGTACTATTAGAATTAGTCTAATACCTTAAAAGTACTTTACAGATAGGCTATATCCATATTTCTGAATATTACTGATAGATTCAGATATATGGTTACTTGGCTGGTAACACAGAAAGCTATGACATTAATACATGTACATGTACACATACTTGTTCGACAATCATGAAGTTACTGGTGTTCCATTTTATCTGAGTGACACTGCGTTCCCTCTATGGAAGCCTAAAGGAATAGCTATATTATCTCCCAAAACCTTCAGGGAGCGACCATTAATTTTTATGATCTGGAAGATTTTGAAAATAGATAGTTTGCAAACAATTTGGACAAAGAAAATAGATTGCATTGATCAAGAGTAAAACATAAATAGATTGCACAGATATATACATTTTTTGTCATTTTTCAGTTTATAATTATGAAAAGTATCATGAAAATATTTTGCGCAAACAGTCCAATTAACCTTACTCTCCCTCTTTTTTTAGTTTCATGTATTTACATTAAAAATATAACCTAGCCTGAATAAAAAAATATTTAAATAATAAATAGTTAGTCTCCAATTATCTAAGACAAATTTTAAAGTATCATGCCATGAGATAAAAATAGTTTGTAAGAGAAAAATCTTCCACCACCACACACTCCTACCCCACCACTAAAAATCAAAAATGTTTGGTTCCTTATCGCCAACTAATGTGCTTTTGGTACCTTTGACTGAATCGTCCACTATAACATATATATCTTTCTGGTTGTGTATTAGTCAAACACAATTGCAAATGAACGTCAACTAAAAACGTGCATGATACAAATACATTAACTATTTTAACCTTGAATATATCTGCATATTTAAACGGCAATGTAATATCAAAATTTATATATTTGGCATTTTCAGATGAGAGGATACACAGATGACGCAGAAACATTTGGATTAACTCTGGACTCATATAATCGGCATGTTTGCATGGTCAAAATGGTAACCCAATATTTATTATTACATAATGTGAACCTCAAGATTGAATAACATCCAGAAGATGACAAGTAAATTTAAGTAATAGTACTTTAAAACCCTTAATATATCTATTTTCAATATTTATAAAGGTATAATTTATAAAGTGTGAAACTTCAGTTTAAATTGAACGACTGTGTAGGCCTAAATTAGAACACAAAACCTCGACCACTCAAACAAATTGAGACCAAGATGGGTGAAAAACACATACACGTACTGTATGTGTCATGCAAAAACGTTCACGTTTTTCACGTTTCTTACGTATTTCAGGTAAATGTATCTAAAAACAAAATAAAAAACTCTTTGATTAAGTTAAGCTACGGCTCCAAAGTAAGTACAATGTTGGATACGTTAAGACACGTGGTAAGCCTGGTTTACTTAAACTGATTTGCGACAACCAAGCCAAATGGTGACTGTATTTAGCCATCATGGCGAATTTGCCCTTTCTGGTCCTTGTACAAGCTCTGACTTGAAATTCCAGAAAATGGGGACTTGAAGAATAATAAACATATCAAATATGGCAACATGCAATTACAGTGGTGAAAATTCTATTTTAGGTGTGAAAATATTTAACAAACGCGTAGAACAGTGTGTGTGTCCTAGTTATATTCAGTAACATTCCATATTGATTCATTGAAGGTGTGAAGTACACGGAAAGATCTGTTTGGTCGGAATAAAGATTAACTTTTCTATGGCGGAATGAAAGTGTATAATAAGTGTACTTTAAGCAACGGAAATGGCAAGAATATTTTAAAGCCCAAAAAGAGTTAGAAAAATAAATAAAAATCTTTTTTTGTTTAAGCTAACTTCCAAGGCAATTTATTGATGGCGTGTTTATTTAAAAATCTGGAGTGGACACTGGCAAACGTTCATGCAACGTGATCAGTAGAATTGGTTTGGTGAGACCGGATTATCTGAAACGTTACTTCTATGCAGACTCATTGGTCGTGAACATCTAATGAATAAATGTCTATCGAAGGCGTTAAAAATACCTAATAACGGCTCCAACAAAGTATTTTTCAACTCTATGTGACCATGCGTATTTTAAAACATATAGGTGCTACGCACACATACACACATAATAATGGTAATAATAATGTGTAATGTATACTGCGCATGAATGATGCATCAGCAAAAGCGCTCAACATTATTACCCCACCCATTGGAACAATGTACAATCCACAATATTCGTCAACTCCCCAGGGAGTTTACAATCTAAGCTGCCTGTTAGGCGCTTGAATGCCACTTTTCACATTGTCATCACTTTCCAACCAGGTACCCAATTTCAGCTGGGTAGGCTTAAGCAATTAAGGAGCAAAGCAACTTGCCTAAAGTGACGACATTGTCATATGACAAAAGCATAATCCATATGGGGTTTACACATGCATACACATGTAACAAGAGCATAATCCTTATACGGACTACACACACATACACGCAATTATAAGAGGAACATAAAACATATGAGGACTACGCACGCATATACACATAAGAGGAACATAATACATAGGGAGCTCCACACTCGAATACACATATAACAAAGGCATAATCCATATAGCAAATACGCACGCATGCATATGCACACACACACACACACACAACAATGATAATATTTTATTATCCAAGTACATGTATACAATTACAAGGAAATTATTTTCCCACCATTATGGGTGGTTGTCGCCGCATTGCAGCGCCAGTTTAAGAGGAGCATAATCCACATGGTGACCCGCAAACACACATATGTAAGAGGCACATAATCCACATGATGACCCGCGTACACACCTATGTAAGAGGAACATAATCCACATGATGACCCGCATACACACCTATGTAAGAGGAACATAATCCACATGATGACCCGCATACACACATATGTAAGAGGAACATAATCCACATGATGACCCGCATACATACATATGTAAGAGGAACATACTCCACATGGTGACCCACATACACACATTTGTAGGAGGAACATGGGAGATACAGACGCTTACACACATTTAATAAGAGGAACATAATACATATGGTAGCTAGTTACACATGCATACACATACTAGTATATAACAAGAGCATAATCCATACAGGGACTACACACGCATATATAAAGGAAGAACATCTATATAAGAGCAACACACGCATACACACATATGAGAGGACTTGTCTCAAGCACAGCTAGGGCGGACAATATATCTTTCCATATATTTAAGCCTTTACATTTTATGTTATTTATTTCACACCAGACCTATTTCGTGTCAGGGAATACTTATCCAACGTTAAAAATCCAATTTTTTAACGCCAAATATTATATCGCTTTATCTAATTTATTCTGATTTATCATTTACGAAGATATACAAAATAAACGTGTAAATCAGTCACACAGAGGGTGTACAGTAGTTAACCACATGTAATCCCTTAAAGTGTCCAGTTACTTAGGAGACTCAGAGGAGGGTGTAACAGGGGAGACCTACTTATGCCAAGGAATACATCAGGTATGTTTGTTGGCTTATTATGGTTTATTTTTGTGTGGCTAAGGTCTTTATTTGTAGACTGAGACACCGACTGGCTTGAGGCGATGGGAGGCGGAGTGCCCGAGGAACGCGTTTTGGACCAGATGAAGAAGAAGCCAAACAGAAGCCGTTGGGCGATGGTTACACAGTGGGGCGAAACTATTTCTTGGCATGAAAAAAGCCTGGGGGGGAAATTCTTTACATCTTTTGAGCTAAGTTGGAAAATTAGACTAAGATGAAACTGGACAATTTGGTAGGGCTTGTTTGGAGAGAGAGAGAGAGGGAGGGAAGAGAGAGAGAGACAGACAGACACACAGAGACCGATACGGGAGTGGGTGAACAAGCAATTACCTTAAGTTAAGAGAGAAATACAGAGAGGGAGACAGACAGAGAGAGGGAGAGAGAGACAGAGAGACACACACACGAGAGAGAGACAGAGACAGAGACAGACAGACAGAGAGACAGACAGACAGACAGAGACCGATACGGGGGTAGAGAGAAAAAAAAGAAAGAAAGAGAGTGTGAGAACAAAAAAATATTAAAGGGGAGAAAGGGAGAGAAAGTTAGAGAAGGAAGCAACAGAGAGCGAGAGTGCGTGAGTGAAAGGTAGAGACAGATGTGCACTTATAGCTAACCATGTCGTGCATTTAAGGTTATAATTATGTAAGTAGTTTACACCAGGATTGGTGTGAAGGTAAGGCACAAGATAGTTCATGAAAGAGGATCAGGAGACATGCTCCACCACAAAAGGTTGAAAAGTTTTCACACGATTTCAAGGATTTATTTGGTGCTAACATAGCAAAAAGATTTGAAAGAACAAGCTGAAAAGGGGCACGTGTCCCTAGCGTTATAAATAGGCTGGTTATTTGAAAGTTGAACAATATATCCGTCTGCATCTGCTGAGACTAAGGGAATACGGCTTTATGTAATTAGGCATACACTTTCACAATGTATGATTTACAGTTTATGTTATTTATTTCACACAGATAGCACCAGACCTACTTCAGCCTTTCGGGAACGGGTATCAAACGTTAAGTTACATTGTACGAATAACGCGTATGGATTTATGGATAACAAAAAGTATTATTCACATATGCACTGACGATTATAAGAAAGTATACAAAAACGGTATTTTTCGTCGTGAACAATGTACCCCTAATACTCTTTGAGAACCATCCTGTTGATATGTTATGGTTATTACTGTGTATAGCAGTTTTTGACATCTCGTCAAATGTCTATGAAAAGGTAAAAGGTTTTCACCACCCTGTGATGTTGCCTTTTCATCATTGTCAAAAACTAATAGGTATACATGTACTTTATTTTGATCGTCACATTTATATAGTTATTGTTGTATAGTTAATGCGTTTTCGCCAGGTGCACAATGGGTCAGGGAATGTTGAGAGCGATGTGAACTATTTTGGAGAAATTAGTTTATGTTGTGTCAAGTTTTTGTTTATGAGTTATATCGCCTTTATCGAAGTCATATGAACCTGTCGAGGCGGTGATATTTCTGGCTTGACTTTGCGTTTTGGACTGTAGCTGGGGTTTGGGACAACGTAGAATGTTACGATTTGTTTTGATTTGAAGAGAAAGGTATATGGAAGCAGTGGATGATACAAATTGTGAAGTATATTGATTTGTGACTTGGCTATCGCGTTTTTCTCTGTCTAGACATTAATGGGAGACATTTTTACCTCGATGGATGAAGATAGTAATACAGTCTTCTCTGTTCGTGTTGTGACTTAGCATTCGGTGCGATTATCAAATCTCGTTGCCCCACCCCAATCTTCTCCATCAATGTCCATAAGCACTCATTCGTTTACATTTAAACAGTTTCATACATATCTGGTCTTCAACAAACTAGTCTTTGTTTCGTTAAGGGTATATCCTGGCCATGAGTAAAAGCTTTAATGCTAAGCTCATTGCCTGCGCGAAATCGAGAACAGATTCTATACTGACGTCCAAAAGAAAGTACACCAAGATTTTGAGAGACTACTGAACAATTCACAAATGCGTTGGATATACAAGAGATAACCCTTCAAAACCTCGAAGGTTTATCAATGAGATGGTGTCAATCAAATTACACTCACCGAAATCCAAGCATCCTTTTGATCAACTATGGCATAAAGGCGTAAGGGAGAATAATTGAAATCATTTGGTATACTTTCTTTTCGACGTTAGTATAGATCTATTTGTGACCCTGCAGGTCAACAGCTAATATATGTGATATGTGTGCCAACATGTCACTATGTGGATTTCGGATACACTGCATCTTAATAAAATAGTGTTGTCACTATTCTTGACCGTTAAGGTCTTTTGAGTAGTGTATATCACGTTAAACAAGCTGGGTTTCTTCTTCACGCATCAATTTCAAAACACGAATTGTTAACAGAACTGATTGTAATAACTGACTTTATATTATTTCTGCAATAAATATAAGAGATTTTTATTCCAAGGCAAGTAGTTTATCTATTTCTGTAACATTTTGCTGTTAGATCCGAAAAGTAAAAATAATGTATAGAAAACGGACCATGATAGATTTTACTGCCCTTACTTGGTAACAGTTTTTGTGAAATATCTTCAATTTGTTTCATGTTACTGGGCCCAGAGATTTACAAATGTCGTTGGCGCAACGACCATGGACATAATCTGGAACCCATTCCAACTTTAATGACTCGAAGAGCACGAATAAGTCCTCTCCCTCCACCTTCCTTTGAACTATGCTTATAAATAGACCTCATAAATTGATAAAGCGCTGATCCGTGAAACGGCCTATCAGCTGCATGTCCAGCCGGTGAAATCAATTGGGGTAAACCTGATTAGGTTCGAAGACACGTGCTCACGTATGCTTAGACTGTCAAGGGATTTGTTTTGCAATAGATCTGATACGTTATTGTCATGCAATGAGGTATGAGGTCCTGTTTTTGCCCTCGCAGAGCATTAATATTAACTCCGTGATTTTTAAATGGAAGATAATTTTGTTTAGGGTTGGAAGAATTATTGCAGTAATGAGGAGTAAGGTAACTCAGCCGGTGTTCTAAAAAAAGTACTATGAGTCCTCTATTAGATGCCCGGGCTTCCAATAGGGGAAGTGCCTTTAACCCGGCGTCACTTAGAGAGAAAGGGCGTTCTTATTATGTCACTAGGTCCTGAAAGGGATAATTAATTGTATCAAATGATAGGCCCGGCTCTGGGTTTGTTTACCTGAATAAATGACCCGGCTTCTATTAGAGGTTCGGCGTTTAATAGAGGAGATACGGCAACAGGGGAAAATGTAACAGGAAAAAGAGTCACGCTTTTATCAAACAATGTTCAAGCTATGTACATCACTTGGACATGGGAGTAGCACTGAATGAATGTTTATTTTGGACATTGTTATGTCCAGTTTTTAATTTTACTTGGGTAATTTCACTATTTAATTGGTTAATGAACACAGCAGTACTAACATGCTTTAATTTCTTTGCCAACCCTCTGGTTTCTGCTGTAAACTCATCAATCAACTGTCCAAACAGTTCAATCAAACTTGCTGTCAAAGTATTCCCATCAACACTGGCTCAATCTATTACAAGTATACGCAATCTCAAACTATACTATTATCAATTGAACTTTTTATCAATTGTTACTTTTGTTTCTGTTACGTTTTTCCTGTTACGTTTTTGCCAATATTCGACTTAGTACTGTTTCTGAACTCGAATACCCTGGATTCGACGCTGGTCAGGAAGCTAGGTGCATCCTGGACTCTGATTTAACTCTTCATCCATCACTCATCACAGACTTCTGGCTATGCCGAGCCAAGGCCAAGGGAACTCTGGAATCCCTGATTAAAGGAATATGAAACTTTATGACATTTTACTCTACGATACTTCTATCTGCCAGATCAACAACAATCAGAAAAGATAATGTGTTTCCAGAGGAGTAATATTTTATTCTGCATCGCTATACAAACTTAAGTAATGCTTGAGACTAATAAGATGGCACAGATGTAGTGCAGAGGCTGTTTGGCGTCCACCGTAACACAATTCACTTTTGGTTCGTTACGGACACAATGGAGTTGTTAACGACCACCTACGTTCAGGACGACCACGTGTGACGTCACATAGACAGGATACTGCATACAGTTAGTTCCCTTGAGGAATGGCTTCCGAACAGCAAGTTGAACAACTTGAACCATTTTTAGGCTACCACAATAAGTCTACGAACAGTGCGCATCAGATTGATGGAACGTGGCATGTGTTCCTCTATGTCGTGCAATTCACCCTATTCTACTTTGGGTCTATTGAACTTTTGGTCCGGTGTCACGTCAGCATGAAAACATCCGATCTGTAACGTTGCACAGGTGGTACGATATTTTGTTCAGCAGCAAAGCAAACTTTCCATTCTCAATTGAGCAAGTTTGAGACGAAACGGAACGCTGTTTGCGTCAAGGTAAACACGATTCAGTGACGTTGAATGAAGGTGCTCAGGCCCTCGTTCAAATGTGGAATAACAGTCGACAGGCATACTTAGACAATTGTATTGTCGAAGAGACCTCGATGTCATGTATGTGTAAGTACACATTGGGGGTAGGGCACACAAGTTCTTGACTTTGTCAAGTGACGTTTCACCAAGGAAGTTAAAATTGTTCACGGACAAATGCATTCAGTCTGTGCCACACATACTCTGACAGTCAATACATATCACTTAGTTAACATCTGAAGAGAAAACCTAGTCCACCACAGCAGCTCAGAAGGAGGCAAATAGAAATGTTAGACCCAAAATCTGGAACCAGTGAATCTGTGTCATTTCAAATATACTGCACCATAATTTGAGATACAAATGTTCTCAGCAAATTCCAGATCAAATGTACCAAAACAATATGAGTTGCAAAAAGTACTACAATTAAAAGTTTAAAAAAGAAAAGTTACTTCCAAATTCTAGAATCCGTAAGTAAATAGAAATCATTTCAACAGTACTGCATCATGATTTAAAATGTTACTTCCAAATTTCATGCCAAGATAATTATTAATAAATTTGATTCATCTAAAACATTAATGCACCAAATGTAAAACTAAAAGGGCTTACTTTCAAATTCTAGACCCAATTTAGTAATAAATATGAGGCATTTCAATAATACTGCATCAATCTAAAACTAACTTTAAGGCATTGCAGCACTACTGCATCCATCGAAATTAACACTTGTAACTTCCAATTCTGAGACCCAATATATCAATAAGCATTTTAAAAACTACTCTATTAAAAATGAACATAAAGTTAACATCAAATCCAAAAATTACTTCCAAATCTCAGACCAAGCATTTCAATAAATGATAAAAACTTCTGCATTATGTTAGATTAACATAAGATGTTACTGCGAAATTCGAGATCCAACATTCCAATAAATATGTGTTTTAAAACAACTACTGTACTAAATTAAGTAGACAGAAAATATTACTTTAAAATCCGCGAAACAACATTGCAATCGATATTTAAATTTACTGGATTGTATAACGTTAACATAAATGTTATTTCCAAATTACAGATCCAACATTCCAACAAATAGTACACACTTCTGCATTATATTAAGTGAACATAAAATGTTATTTCAAAATAACAGACCCAAGATTCCAATAAATATTAAACACGACTACATGTACGTAATATTCAGTTAACATCGAATGTTATTTCGAAATTACAGCTCAACGTTCCAATAAACTACTGCAGTCTGTTAAGTTAAAGTTAAAATAATTTATTAATTCGAAATATGACAACCAGTAGTCCATACATACGAGTCATTTGTAAACATTCTCCATCAACATTTACGTAAATATGGTAAATATATCAGTTCCAAATCCCCGATCGCCATGAGCAAATGCACACGAGTCATCACAAAAGACACTGCATCAAACTTTAAAACATAAATACCTCCAAACATTTACTAACATGGTGAGCAGGAGAGGCATGGCGCAAAAGGCAGTTGATTAAATATAGTAACCAAACAAATTAACGTGCAACACATAATGGTTTCTACATGCTTTTACCCAACGGCATTCAATCACCGTAAATATTTTCAAAACAGAACCATACGCCTTTATTTCGAAAATGGCGTAATTGAATTTAGATAACAACATATTTGCTCATTGCTTCACAAATGGCACACAGATAATGTCAACATCAAAATGACAAAGATAATATTCGAAATAATGGTGTTCTACAACATGTCCCATAATGCATTCAAGGTCATCATGTAATCAACGCTAGATGCGTTATTTACCCTGTAAGTTTAAACAGAGCACATTGACGCGCTTTGCCTGAAAAGCATGTCTTTACATATCAAAGGGAAGACAATTATGTGCTTCATAAATCAACTTGAAATTTGATGAGAAACAAGGTAGTTATTGATATACACATTCCATGAAAGAAAATAGCAGCCAATCAATTTGCCGAACGGTCCACTGGGTGGAGTGGATTTGCTTTTCGCGTTTTTTGTTCTTTTCTTTCTATTCAGTAGGTTCCGTACCCTTGTGACTGCGCACATTATTAACGCATGTAGAAGCGAGTACCAACGATGAGTTATCGTTCTGGGTAAGAGTCATCTTCCACCGGCACACAAAAGCCTAAAACTTCCTTATTTTGCATTATAGGCTACTCAGCTCAGTACAGTCAGCCCTCGTTAATCCGACACGCGGGGTTGCAGGCAAAACTGTCGGATTAACGTGGATGTCGGATTAACGAGGTAAATTCGTGTACAAAAATATAGATTGTTCCCCAAAATATGTGTCGGATTACGAGGGTATCGGATTAACGGGTGTCGGATTAACGGGGGGTGACTGTATATCGTCCGTCCTTCGCTGCAGTGTTTTCTAGCCAGGACCGATAAAGCTTAAATAACTGCGGTCCGAATTGCTAGTATGCAAGTTTTGGTCGACCTTCTGTAATCCGCCTATCACTTCAATAGGCATAGAACCTTACCATTGATTTCATTTATTGCTATCTTTATCCTTGACGATGACAAGCACACTTGTCATTTGAAAGTAACACACGCATGGTAGCAATGAAGACACATCTTCACCTCATTTCTGCAACAACTTACATTTATCATAATGTCCACACGCATAATGTGGCTGTATGAATGAGTCCAACCTACTACTACGATTGACATTCTGACCACAGAGAGTCATTTGTCGTTGCCTTATAAACATTTGTGACATGGATCGATGGCCGTCATTGCTGACCAGTTTCAACGCTAAAATGTATGTCTCCACGACAACGATACGAATATGATATTTGAATAAATATTGTAACTAAATATGTGCAAATTACTTTTAGTTCTCATAATCATCAGACACTTGTGATAGGAAACCCATTTTAATTGATATTATTTCATAATCATACATCATGTAGTCCTCAGGTGTATAGTCAAGTTTTCCCGACGAAGCCATTTCAAAATTACTACACCATTCATGTTCAAGATTAATCTTGTCACATTTGAAGTTTCTCTTGTCGAGAAAACATCGAAGCAAGGCCACTCTAGCGCAAAGCGAATACAAGACGAAACTGGTTTGGAGACTACTTTTAGGAAAGATAACTCTAAATCGTTGTTGCTTAGCGCCTTCGCTTTATATTGTCCGGGGAAAGCGATGTTATTATACAATGTTATACCCTCAAAAGCATACAATTACAGACGTAACAGATAGGGACATTTGTGTTTAAATGCACCATCCCAACAAATCAAATAAAAACAATTTCACTGGAACTATTTTGCCGTATCATTTCTTAACGCGCGTCACGAATTTGGTCGGTAACATGCAGTTTAATCCGTAAACGTCTACACGAAATTGGACGCCACTCATCCGGGTGGTCATTCCGCCGCCATAAAGTTTTTTTCTCATGACGACTCACCAGAAAAATGCATGTCCTGTCGCAGAAAGAGGCGAGTAGCTACGAATGGTTCAAGGCATTCTTGGAATTCTGGTTGTGCGATTGACAGACAGAAGTTATCTCTCTGAATTAAATTTTCAAAAACTGACCAACTTTGGATATTTTTTTCTGAATATGTTAATTAGTCCTGCAACATACATGTTTCATCATACCTTTTGAACGGTGAGATAAATATAACACAAGTGGCAAAGAATGAACATTAACCGTTAACTTTGAATTTTGTAAACATGTTTAAGCATTCACGATTGTCAATTTTTCAAACGTCATTACAGAAAAATATTTCTTTAACTTTTCTCATTAACTTTACAGAGACGAATTTGTCACGATTCCGCATCCTATACAAAACCATTTTAACCAGTCAGCTATAAGCAAACAGACAAAAAAAGGATTATGATATTCTTATTCTTATACAGACTCTCGTTGAAGAAAAAACATTTTTGAGAAAATTGGCCAAGTAATCCATGTATTTTAGGCTGAAATCTTTCTTTTTACAATATTTGTTTTAAACATAAGAACCTATCGAAACATTGAAGTGTACGAGACCTCCAGAGTGCCGAAAACAATGTTGACTCTGAATTGATGTTTTATTGAATGATAATAATAAGGATGCTTCTATAGCGCTAAATCCACACAGTATATGCTCAAAGCGCTTTAATCTTGTGAGAGGACTCGTATTCAACTCTAAATAGACTGTTCATTACTCGGAAAGTTGATGTGGAAAGTTGATGTCCAAATCAAACAGCCACACAGTGAGAACGTGCCACCCGTATTCTAACAGGTGTCCATCTTACTCTTCTTCTAGAACGTGTGTACTACCCTTGTCAGCGTATACAGTCACAGAAGCTGGGGGCTGTTCTTCTTCAGTGTATTTAAAATGCCTGTTTTAACATGACGTCAAGCACGAATATTACCTTTACTAACGCTGAAGAGGGCATTGTCGGCACAGGTACCTCAAATGTGTAGATGTATACTAAAACGTACCCGAGTTCACGCTGCTAAACAAGTCGGTACATGCGTTATACGAGACCTCGTTCTTTCATTCCTGTTCTTGAGTGTTGTGTTGATCCATCTGTGAACAATGCCTGCATCGCAGTCGGCTGACCATCCAGATCTCTATGGAAGAGTTTTGGCACCAGTTTTCTTCACCTCCTTACAGAGATGTGGTGTCAAAGATTCACTGAGTATCGCGGTGTCGGTATCACTTAACGCCTTTTACGAGACTTCGTATCTGCTGTACCCTTTCTTATAACCGAGGTACCGATTTGTATACCACTGAAAACTCTAGTATCATTGTATATGAGGTACATGTACCATGAATTACATATTTGTAGTACATGTGTCAACAGCGGCCCGTTCAGTGTTACTGACTGTAATTCAGAGTTATGTCGATATCTTAAACTTGGTCAATTGTGCAGCTCGGACTCCTGCATTGCACATAAACAGTTCAGTGTTTTGATGCGGTCAAACCCTTCAATTTGGGGTTCCGTGTGTGGAACAAGAGTAACCACAGATACGATGGAGAATATAAGATATATTACACGACACAAGGATGATATCGTGTTCAGAAAAGACTGGGAGACTCCTCAAGATAGATTCAAAGACAATACTACTACGTGGCG
>JAUELE010275932.1:0-18016 GCA_031471655.1 Diodora aspera
AATTGTAATCACCGTCATATGGTATCTCCTCTAAACTGTAGTCACCTGCATATGCTATCTTCCCAAACTGTAATTACCTTCATATGTTATCTCCTCTAAACTGTTATCATCTTCGATAATTCATATGCTATCTCCTCTAAACTGTAATTGCCTTCATATGTTATCTCCTCTCCCCTGCAATCACCTTCATATGTTATCTCCTCTAAACTTTAATCACCTTCATATGTTATCTACACTCCTCTGCAATCACCTTCATATGTTATCTCCTCTTAATTATAATCAGCTTCATACGTTAGCTCCTCTACACTGTAATCACCTTCATATCTTATCTTCTGGGAACTGTAACTACCTTCATATGTTATCTCCTCTAAACTGTAATCACCTTCATATGTTATCTACTCTCCACTGCAATCACCTTCATATGTTATCTCCTCTAAACTGTAATCAGCTTCATACGCTAGCTCCTCTAAACTGTAATCACCTGCAAATGTTATCTTTTCGGAACTGTAACTACCTTCATATGTTATCTCCTCTAAACTGTAATCACCTTCATATGTTATCTCCTCTACACTGCATTCACCTTCATATGTTATCTCCTCTAAACTTTAATCACCTACATATGTTATCTTTTCGGAACTGTAACTGCCTTCATATGTTATCTCCTCTAAACTGAAATCACCTTCATATGGTATCTCCTCTAAACTGTAGTCACCTTCATATGCTATCTTCCTAAACTGTAATTACCTTCATATGTTATCTCCTCTAAGTTTTAATCACCTTCGTATGCTATCTCCTCTAAACTGTAATTGCCTTCATATGTTATCTCCTCTAAACTGCAATCACCTCCATATGTTATCTCCTCTAAACTTTAATCACCTTCATATGTTATCTACTCTCCACTGCAATCACTTTCATATGTTATCTCCTCTCCACTGTAATCACCTTCATATGTTATCTTCTCGGAACTGTAACTACCCTCATATGTTATCTCCTCTGAACTGTAATCACCTTCATATGTTATCTACTCTCCACTGCAATCACCTTCATAATATTATGTTATCTCCTCTAAACTGTTATCAGCTTCATACGTTAGCTCCTCTAAACTGTAATCACCTTCACATGTTAACTCATTTCAATTATAATAGTCTTCATATGCTATCTTCTTAAACTGTTACAACCTTCATGTTTTATCTCCTCTAAACTGTAATCACCTTCATATGGTATCTCCTCTAAACTGTAGTCACCTTCATATGCTATCTTCCTAAACTGTCATCACCTTCATATGTTATCTCCTCTAAACTGTAATTGCCTTCATATGTTATCTCCTCTAAACTGTAATCACCTTCATATGCTATATCCTCTAAACTGTCGTCACGTTCATATGCTATCTCCTCTAAACTGTAATCACCTTCATATGGTATCTCCTCTAAACTGTAATCGCCTTCATATGTTATCTCCTCTAAACTGTAATCACATTCATATGTTAACTGGTTTCAATTATAAACAACTTCATATGCTATCTTTCTAAACTGTAGCCAGCTTTATATGTTATTTCTCTCATAATTTATATCACCTACATACGTTATCTCTTGATATATTTTCATTTTCCCTTTTCTGTCAGTATATAGAGATTGGAGGTTTTGAAATATTTACGCGTGTACATGATGTGGTGCCATTTGAACTTCATGTCTGACAACAATTTTCTTATTTATGTCGGACTAGATAGGATTTTAGTTTCCAAGACGAATAAGACAACTGAATTGGCACACTACACAGATTCTGTTCTTTTGAAGAGTCACAAGAGATTTTAACCACATAAACGTTTTATTCTAGAAATGAGATCAATCGCCCCCTAGAGGCAGATAAAGAAACCATATATCTTTTAGTGCAGATGCTAATTCCTGGAAAACTGATCTCACACCATTCAGTAAAGCAACCATCAGGTGATTCTTGCAGCAAATTGATGCCGACATAGCATCAGCTTTATTCCTGAAACCCCAAGTTCATTGAAGTTTATCTAATGACGACTTAAAGTGCACGAATTTAACCCATGGTAAGCCACTTAAACTTCCTAAGGTTTTGATGTGGTAAAAGCTACTGTCATTTGGTCTTAGCAGGCTCGCGATTGCTTCGTATGAAGCCTTTTATGTTGGCATGCAAAGGTAGTTTTTCGGGCCAAAGTATTCAGGAAAAGGTCGCCGGATAAAAGTTATTAATTTTGGCATAGGGACAGGGTCATGTTTTGTGGTTCATTGTTTCTCATATACATTACTTGTAGCGCAAAAAACCGGTCTGACAACTTAATGAAAGCCCATGTGTTTGGATCATTTTATTTAAGTGGATGAATTTAGTTTAGATAAATTTCAAATGGATCTGTATCGCTGATATGATCAAGCTTTGTAATAAACTGCACATTAATTACTTCTCCTCAATAGTGATGGATTCAGAGTTCGTCATTGTTATGGAGCGCTGTTATCACAGATAACCAAACTCTCTTGCAGGTGATAATTTTTTGTAACAGTGGTACTGGAGAATTCAAACGAATTATGAATTAACTCTAAATTTACAACACTTTAACAGGAATATATTTTAGTTGAAATATGTGTATGTGTCTGGATTAAAACAAGAATATTTGATAAATTTACCACTTAAATGGTAATGTGTGGCGTCTTGCATAGCGCTAAATCCATGCTTATAAAAGCTTGCTCAGAGAGTGCTTCGCATTATTACCCTGGTGTAACTCCAGCGGCTTTTTGGCCCTCGGAGTTCACAACATTCCTGATGGCGGACCGGGTACCAAGTTTCAGCTCGGTCGACTGAGGCAGTTACGAGCAAAGCCGATGGCCCAATGCCAGTATGGCATTTTAATGAAGTCAGAGTCTCAGTGCGAGGCAGGGAGTTCGAACCCTTGAAGGCCTGAGCGTTTTTGCGACGCTAGCCTATCACCAAGCCAACTACTGCCAGGGCTCGACTTTGCTTAACTTCTCAAGCGAGTGACCAACGTCACGAGGAGAAATGCTGTTGTCCCCAAGTGGAGTTCGTATATTGCATTGCATGGAATCTGACTGCAAAGTGAACCTTGTGGGGACACCTTTACCATTCATCTGAAGATAATGTTTGTGCACTAAATGTATAATTGTGTAAATATGTGTGTGTGTACCAGTTGTATGTACCAACTTTTTGATTGGAGCAGCGTCAATATAAGCTGTTGTATCTTCTTTGCCAATCCAAGTTTCTTGGAGAAATAAAACTATGTTTAAACTAATATATTTCGAGTGCTTGAGCAAATCTTTTCTCACTGTCTCGATCATTTTATTGATCAAAGGGAGACAAATACCGGAGAATAATTGTTTTGCAGTAAGTCTAAAGATACAAGCTAAGACGGTGTCATCCGTGAAATCACAAGCTTAAATGATAGATATGCAGACTGACATTGATTACCAGGATAAAAGATTGTCCTAATGTCCACTCGCTATGCCTGAATTGTTACATTAACCTTGTACTCGAGTGGACATCGTGTGACTATCGTTGTGACATATGCAGCATCCCAAGTGTCCATGGTGTCGCTAACAGTTGTTGAACTATGTGGACCATCAGCTTGCGACAGGCCTCTACCTAATTAGGAGACGCATCTATACAGACAGAGTCTTTGCTCGATCGACATTTGATTACGCTGGAGATATCCCAATGAAATCAGACCTCGTCTGCATAAACGCTTAAGGTGGCAATGCCTTGCTAAATGAAATGTAACGAAAGCAAATACAATCTGCGAGGAAGATTCAGGAACAGTTTCTGTCCACGTCTTTCAGTTTTACCAGAATCAGGAGAAATGCTGAGATTTTTAGCAAGAACGTGACCTTTGCCCTAAAATCAAAGTACACACATATGTCATCGTTCCCATAGGAGCAATTCCGTTTTTTTCTGGTTCCAGAAACATCATTCAGTCTTCGCTATGATATTTTCCCTATCAGGTATCACCGCTTTGCCGCGAGGTTTACTACATATTCTCTCCCCTCGCTCTCTCTCATCTTATGGACGTTGTAGCTCCCCCTCACACCATATCTTTGCTTAATTCTTATCATTGCAGTTCTTGTTTCTATGCATCACAGACATTGCTCAAATAAAGCGGTAGAGCATCGTTTCAAGAAGGTGTAATCCCAAATAAAACAAATTGTGTTGTCCCCCCAGTCAAGTTCGAATCTGGGCATATCTACACTTGTAAGCCTTGCGTTGGCAGTGTTTACACGTTGTCAGTACGTGTCAACAAAGATTGCAGATTTCACAATATCGTATCTGTCCGCTAGTTTACTGATGTTCTTTCTCCAATGCACTGACCATTCAAGGATGACTCTTAAAACAACTAAGAAATATTTATGACGTGTAACATTTGACCCACTCGTTTAGCTGCCTTTAAATACTTCGATTGGAAAGTTACCTTGTTTCGTGTCAGTATGGATTAATGTGCATGTCTTTGATGTTGAAATCATTAGTTCCTTGCAAGAAATTCAATTATATTTTTTTCTCAAGTAATGGGACACGCACTTGAAGAACCTACAGTAAATGGTGGAGCTTCTTAGGCTAAAAGACAATTCATTGAGGTGACATGAAGTGTAGGCAAATTTACTCGTACCCCATTAAGTAATAACAAAAGTATAATTAAAGTGGATTATTTATCCAGGAGGATTTACATGTACTGCATCAGCTCTCTGCAAAACTGTATTTACATGTACAGTACCAGTTACAGAATGTTCGATTAACTAAACTTTGAAGATCTTATATTGAAACTCCTCATCGTGTCCTTGTGATGGAGGTTGGCTTCAGAACTTCATTAAATCATGAACGTGAAAAGCGTAATTCAAGTCAACAGTAAGTCGTTAGTATCAAACGTGCTCTTGTAGCGGAATGAGTACCAACCAGTTCACACGTTCTTGACTCGTATGTTGCAGTTCTTTTGACGGTTCCTAATTATTCTTCACATCAGAGTGTTCTTGTCGGACCTGTGGCAGTGTCGGAGTGTCACTTACCTGATTGTAATTACAAGATGTGTTTATGGAGAGGTTTGATCCATGTTGCATCAGTGCTGATTCTGTCAAGTTATATAACTTTGCATAAGGTGAAAGAGCGCTTGCGTCAATACGTACAACATGACTTTAACTACAGAACCCTAATAGCATAGCCTTTTCATGTCCTTAATACAGCCATCCGTTTTTTGTTACTCTAATAGAACAGCGCAGAACGGGTCTAAAAGCAAAACAGTCTTGTTTAAACGAAAACATCCTTTGCAAAGTGGCATAAAGATATTTCAATAAGAATGGCTTTGAGTTCTAACTAGAAAGATTAGATATGTGTTTGCCAAAGGTAATGCATATGCTTAGCATCCAAAAGACCACCTTCTAAAATATTTGTCACAGCTTAAATGTCTTAATATCATATCAGGGCATGTGCATTGATATCAGGAAACAACGCTCTTATGTAAAATTATTATATTTCTTTCAGTGTCATTTAGACTTGTGTGGGCAGAATATAAATGAGTGCACACATCAATTTTAATTTTCGAAACAGTTACTGGTGTCTTTCCCCAGTAGTTGCTTAAGAAATACAATAATAATTTGTCGAGAGGTCGCATGGTATTAATGAAGAATTATTACAAAACAATAACAAAGAATATAGAATGATTTCATTAAACATGGATTCCACAAGGAACAGTTCTAGATTATTTGACCATAAAGTGGCATGAACACATTCTCCAAGCTGTTGACGGATTGTCTGAAAATGACATCCGTTCGCATCAAACTTTATATTTCTTTGTACATGCATATGGACTTCATATTTCTGTATGCCAAAATACTGAATGACCGACAAAACCACTTCTCAACCTTTGGTTGAACGCATGAATCTACATGCAGTTAGTATTTTATGCTTCATTGGAATTATTTCAGTCATTACTCAAGTGAAAATTCAATATTGACAGCGAAACGGCTCAAACAGAGACAAATACAAAGAGTAATATCTACAGACACCTGATTTGGTCGGCGTCAGAACAGACTGGTGGAACTGACCCCTCATGCTTTCTACGTTTCCTCATTTGATCTGTTATGGGTGAAACATTGCTCAGTTTCTCGAGATACTACGGTGAGTATGTTTCGCTACGTTGTTTTTTGCCAATATACAGAAGCTTAAATGTAACTATCCATTATTTTGTACTATGTATATAAAATAGCAATACGCTTTCTTTCGAGCATAGTATACCGAAACAACAAAAGCGTATCAAATAGCTCTTATCACTCCACACATTAAAGCGATCGTAGCTCTAAGTTGATCGTAAGTCCTTAAAGGGACATGATCAAAGTTGCATCTCCGATACTGAACAAAAACTTAAAAAACCGTTCAAACCGGTCCGAGTACAACAACGATACATCATTTCAATAACGGCGAAATCATAATGAATATAATGGACGGTTAACTACATCTTATGCGCCGAAAAGTTAACTTACTCGAACTCGGGAATTAGTTCCAAATAGTTTCCTATTTTGGTGACGTCATCTTTTATGGGTTTTAGCTAAAACAGTGACAAACCAAAGCGGTGACACGCCAAACTTGGCGAAAACGGCGACAAACCTGACGAAATCGGTGAAAGATTTTGGCGATAAGGCTGAAAAGCTTTTGGCGATAACCTTTCCCGCTGAAAAGTATGGATCACACAGTAGAGTTGGCGGAAACCGTGACACTTTTAAAAATCACATGCCACCGTTATGGCGTGTCACCGTTTTAGTTTCCTATTTGCTTACCTTCCCAAAATGCAATGCGCAATCTATTGTTAGCGTTAGACGACTACGGAAAATCCATTTACTCTATCGCGTCAATTAGTGTGAAATCTTTGCATAAAATAATCGGGAAAAAAATACAGCACGGTATTATATCACTAGATGAATAGAAAGAACATAAATTGGCGTACCTGCGTCTTTGATCATGTCCCGTTAAGGTAGATATTTTAACATTGCATGGATGTGATCAAATTCCGATCTTTAGGACTTACGATCAACTCAGCGCTAAAGTGTCTTTGTGGAACAGAGCCTTGGACCATAGCACATATAAATTAGACAGAGTCACTGGCATATCAGTGGAACATTTAACCATTTCAAACCCAGGCAAGCTGCTGGTGTCGTTTGTGCATGCTCTGGATCAACATTACCACTGGCATTGTACAACATAAACTCCTTTAAATTTACTGTTATCCATCAGTATATTAATTATAACGCTCGCGGGGTTTTCATTGCGACCGTTCTCTTTTGAACCAATATTAGGGTCAAAAAGGCTTTATATGATATGTAAGTTGTGTCATTATGTCTTAATTAGTTTTCTTCTTATTGGATTACCTCTCTGTCCTTGTGACTGATATAGTGCTGTCGTTGCATCGTTATATGGTAAAGCGATTAATATAAACAGATTACGGTCGAGATATTAGAGTAAAGCACACTGTTAGTGCGTAATTATACTTAAAGACCGTCTCTGCTTACACGCGCTACCTGACGATACAGACGGAACGCGGGCGTATTTACAAGAGTGAGTCTTCATCAACAAACGAGTATTTTATAAGTCGAGAAAGAAGTTTATGTTTTACGTGCACACTCCAGATATACTGATTTGGCGCACGGGGGATTGGTTTCCCAAATTGAGGGGGAGGAGTGTTTTGTATTTTTAAATATTTGTTTAAAAATAATAATGTATGGGGATTTATAAGTTGTTGCAGGAATCTATTAAAGTCTGTTTCGACTCATTTTATCTTTAGAATAAAATGTTTCCCTATTTATCTTTAAGATATCAGCGTTCAGCATGGGATACGCTGTTAATTCATGAAAGCTTTAATGGTCTTCTATTTGTGTTTCGACAGAAATGTCCACATGATAGTTGACAAAAACAGTGGAGTCGAGTATGAAGATTTCCAGTGGTTTTATTTGTCATTTTCACGTGACTTTAATCGATATTTAGCTACATCGACACGATGTTGGACCTCATCTCTCCGAGATGAACGAATTAACGGCTGAAGTCAGTCGGTTTGGGTGGGATTCGAACACACAATCGAGTTTTACCAATACGGCATCCTACACCATAATAAATATTAGATTAAAATGTGTAACAGAGAATTAAGCGTCACGCGGTAACCGTGAGCAACAGGTGTCGGACTCACGACGATGGTTATGTCGCCAGGTCGATCCTAGTAAGCGGCGCTCCGTGTTGTACCCTTGAACAAGGAACTTAACTTCACTTGTCCCATTTTTTAAAAAGCGGGCGTTGAGGTGCAAATATTACATTGCCTGTCAGGGATCGGCATATAGGGATGTAACGGCATATGAACCAAAAGGTCAATTGCCCTCGCATAATTCCTATTCAAGTGCATAATGGGAAATCGTTTCACGAACTATTGCTTTATTTTTCAATTTAAAATTCACAAAACATTAAAAAAAGCAGGAAATAGCGTGTAAGAGTAACGAGATTTCAAAATTGTCTGCGGGGATGAAGGTGTGTGACCCAGACCTCTCTAGGTAACTCATGCACTTCGTGCTCTCAATAAAGTGTCTTCGCTACGTTTTGCCTGCACATGCATTGGTCTCCAGTTAAGCCCCCTGCATGTATGAGGTCAAACGTATACTCTAACAGTAGTCATCTTTTAATTGTACGTGAAGATACAAATCATGTGACATCTCAACAGTTGTAACATGTATGCAATAAACCTTCAAATCGATGAAACATGATAGTCAGCTCATCTAGTTGTTATAATTCCCTTCAACGTGTAAGTGCTACACGTTCTGATATTTTCCCATCCATTTGTAACACAGCTGCATTACTGGAACTTCAATACCGACAGATAAGAGCAGAGGAAAGCGTCACGTAACACTGAAACGGTCTGTTTGCCTTCGTTTTCCTCATCACTTGTGTTGTAATTCCATTAAACCAGTGTTGAGACAACCATCGAGAGCAAGTGAAATTTCACATAAAACAAAGCAAATGGAAAACTTAAATATAGGATCGTAATTGAGGGTAATAATGAACGGTGTCTGTATTACTCTTGTATTTCGCTCCTCCCAAAGATAAACAACGATTGATGACGGTGAACTGTTTAGAGAGAGAGAGAGAGAGAGAGAGAGATTTTATTTAATTTTGGTGTAAGGATGTAGTCACTGAAGGGTAACGGACTAGCTGACGTTTCCATTACATTTGCGATCCAAGTTTCCTTCAGATCGAATAACATATTTGAACTTGTGTATACTTCTCTGTGCGTGTCGCCATAAATGCGAAAGTAAATCCTCAGATCTTGCCGATTAATATTTGGCATTTACTCAACACGGTTCTGCTATTTTCTTAATGGTGTAAGCGCAATGATGATTGCCAATAGAGATAGTTTCATCAGCTGCCCGCATACAGTAGCACATCAACGCTGTCCGGTGTGAACACCTTCAGCTGCAGCTGCGAGCACAACAGAGATAATTAGAAGACCACTTCAATTTACACTTTACAGTGCTGGGAAAGAAAAAAGAACACAGAGAAATTCTTTAAATCGTTATTAGGACTTTTTAGCTGACCGTTAAAGTTCGGCCGAAACCTTAAGGCTGTGCAATTGATTAAATATAGGAGATACGTTGCTCCTCTGTGAATAAATACCCTCTCCTAGCTCTGCCTGGGTAGGCCAGAGACCAGCATCATAGAGTAATGTTACTTTAGAGTTAGCTTCAGTTTCCTATGCCTTAACTCAGGGTCTACAAAAGTCTACCTGGCAGTTTGTTTTCACAAAACTCGTTTTATGTTTGTAGCGTTACATTTTTCTGAGTGCCAATTTAAGTTTATATTTGAACAGTTTATGCTTGATCTTGAATTAAGATTATATTTTACATTGCTTGTCAATCTTAACCATACAACGTAATACACCCGATGCACACTGTAGGAGAAGACGTGTGAAATCAAAACCAACGTAACTCCAGTTGAATCGCAAACATTGGGTTACTGGAGCCCTTTTTTGTTAGAAAATGCGATGCCAATCCGCGGTTGTCCCACGAAGTTGCTGCATACCGTGCATGGGAAACAAACATGGTTAATTTAACACAAGGCCATTTGGTGTAAGCAGTTTAATCGCCTCATCCCTCGCCTGCTCGCTGCGTTTGCTTCTAACCAGTGTAATCTTGTACAGAAAGCAGGTGTCTTGTCGTCAGATTGTTCATCCCATCATAACGTAATGAGGCCTGGATCGCATCAATGTCGCTTGTCCATTCCCTTTTCTGATGAAAATTGTTGAAAATGACATGCTAATCGAGACATTAATGCTATTGACGATATTGTTCATTAACAATGTTTACATGATAATAGAACAGCGTGCCTATCAATTTGGGAGGCAAACCAGTGATTATTACTGTGGACGTTAATTGCGTATTGCAGAGATGCTATTAACCAATCAACCTGTACGTGGTCCGAGATGCTAGAAATTGAATTTTGATAAGACCACCTCATCTGGAAGATGGCGTCAGGTTGGCATGACATCATACGCTGGAAATACAGATCTTTCACTTATTATATCTAGGTTCTTGCCTGATTTGGGTAATTATTGTATTGAGCACCCGCTGAATGAGGGGTAATTGTAAACCACTGTAAGCCAGTTTCTTTCCTTCGGTTATTAATGTGGGGATCAAACCTATGTTTACCGTTGTGTAAGTGATCTAATGACATGCTATGCCAAGCAGCGTTTCAGTTCAACAGAGGGATATTCAGATACAGTTCGGCGTCGATAAGCTATCAAACACCTTAAAGTTTACATATAAAACAACGAAATATTTTTTCGCCTGGCTACTCAAAAGTCCATCTTCTGTCAGTCCCTTATTTCTTCGCTTTTACTTTTCTCCACGACATACCCCAATTATTTTGGATGCAGTAAAATTCTGCTACTTAAATGGGAGTCACTTTCGTTTGGAAAAGCACTTCATTAATAACAAAGGGTTCTCCAAAGCTCTCATTACAACCCATATACCTGAATGGACCCCGTCATAGCATCAGTATAATGCTGTTGTTACAACGGAAAACTGACTCAACACGATCTGCTCAAGTGCAAGGAATTGATGCTTTTTACGTTCATTAAAGCTGGTCCACTTGCCTTGAAGTGAAGTCATAAACGGTAAAGCTTTCATTCTATCCCCCAATGGCTTGCTTCTTTTTCTTTGATAGACTGAGAGCATCTTCTTGTAGAAAATTTAAATTGAATTCAGATCCAAGCGACAATTTCAGATCTCGGTTGCAATGAATGAACTAATTTTAATATTTTTTTCAAACAGGTATTTAATGAGGACAAATAACAACCATGAGGTGAAATGTGCAAAACCAAACCATGGAGATGCAGAACTGTGAGAGACAGATCATTTCTTTATTTGCTTGATCCAAAATTCTTAATGACGAAGTCTGTAATCATTCAAATGTTGAATACCTGCTCTTTTGAAGGTGTATTACGAATCAATTTTTACAAAACAATAAGTGCAAATAAAATTTGCTCAACAATTGATTTCAAAACAATAATTCAATGAATGATTAACTAAAATAGCTCCTTTGATGAACTTTCCAAGCGGAAATAAGTACTTGTTTGAAGCAGATTCTCTGTATTCACTCATTAAAATGAACAGACGCACTAAGCAACAATGGCAAGATCGAGTTACGGTGAGAGCATTGAACCGTTTTGTGTGTACACTACTTCACCAGGCAAACCTAACCATCTTAAGGGGAGATTAATTGCTGGATAATTTGTTTTGGATATAGATCCTTATCTTCAGAATGTTTAACGTGAAAACATAACCTGGGAGTTTTGTCAATAAAACAAGTAATGGGATGCTGTTATGGAAAAGAGGAAGCAACGGTGGCAGTTCGTTAAACGATTTGCACCTGGTAAAACAAACAGGTAATGTATTTTCTAAAGAACTTGAAAAACAATGGACCGTTAAGTACCTGACAGTCCAAGGTTACGGCTGACCATTGTCTTTCCCCACGTCCAATAGATTTCCTGTTGGTCAAAACACCGCTGAGACGCAGTGGATGAATGGAGAAGATTTCAGGGATGTCTTTGTGTCTTACGTTCTTGTTGTAGTAGCGTTCTTGTTGTTGAGAAGTTTAAGACAGAGAGCGCTGGACGAAGCTGGTCCATTGAAATTCATTTGTGGTTCCCCACCGACCCAGTACTAGTTACAGGATGAGATGAGTGGTCTAGCTATTATGTTTTCCCGTAGAAAATATACGTTCATTAACGTCGAGTAGTGTTTCTTTCTTTTGTAACTGAGGGGGTCTATTTTCATCAATATGGAAGTACACCTGTCTTGTAAATATACATCAACATCCAGACCAAGTACTTCAAAGTTAAATTGAATGCTCTTAACATATTGTTCATCCATCACCAACATGGTTGTATGGTTGAAACGGTTACAAAAACTGTGGTCATCGATTTTAAACTAAAAACCAGAAGTTTTATAGATTATTTCAGAACTCATGGAACATGTAATTTATGAAACAGTTGTTTTGGACAGTAAACCATACATGCACATCATTTAGTCAGCGAAGTAAAACTCGTTCAGTTATCTCAGCGTGGAAGATAAGTAACGCGCTGTTCAACAGAACAGGACTTGGTCGTTGAAGAGGTGTCCAAGAAGGCCCCAGAATGTTTTTGTAGTCCATCAAAAAGTCTCTTGATTTGGGTATATTGCAAAAGGTTTGCGTAAACCTCATTTTAAACCGTCTAGTTGTAAAACATTATGCGTTTAATTGGATGGCAGAGATCAATAAAATGTGGAGGGGAGGGAGCGAAAACAGGTTTGTTCCACTGTAACAGGCCCCAGCACATAAACCTCTTTTTCTCGAAACGATCCACGGGCTATTATAGATATCCTCTTAGCCTATCCTCTCGTTCTTAAACAATTCTAGAAACTAGCCTAGAAATAGGATATCCCGACCTTGGGACAAAATTAATGTTAGGAAAGGTGTCACGCAGATGTGAACTTAAGGCAAGGTATAGGACTGCTTCGTGAATTTGGTCTTATCCCAACTTAAGGATGACCTTTTGTCCTAACTAGTTAGGATCAGTGTTAGTTAAGATAACTTCGTGAGTAGGAGCTCTGTTTCACAAAGTAGTCTTAGCGCTACGCGGATCAATTGTTAAACCGAGGTTTAACCATCATTCCAGTTGACAAAACAACTTCAAGCAGTACTACATGTTCTAAAACCGATCCAAGATTGTTTTGAGAAATATGCGCACCTGTTTGCCACGTTAAGTTTAGAATTAATGGAGTAGCTCAGATTAATGCTAACTAAGGCTGTTTTGTGAAACGGGACCCATTAATATGTATAAAATATGTCACTTTTATAACGGGAACGTCATCAATCAGAGTTGAGTCTCGATGCTCCTCTTTAGGTAAAGGAAAGTAACCGATATCTACCTTCAAATTAAAGATGATATACAAATATTTAAAAGTAAATCACTGGAAAAAAGGATGAGCGTAAATAAGAATATTTCAAACTGTTTTATTGACTGGACTGTTTTGACGAGCTGTTCGTAGAGTCTGAACACTGGAAACCTAGGTAAGTTATATTATATTTCTTTACAATTATTTCATATTTGTGTTGAAGATACATGTGTAAACTATCTTTACAGACATTTAGGAACCTTTCATGTACACGACATTGTTTCATAAGTAATAACATGTAAGATTTAAAGAAACTGTTAAGCTATATATGGAGCTTCAGTGAAAGTAATGAATGAATTTATTTTGCATGAATGTGTGGACACATTATTTCTAATTCAGTTCGGTGGAGAACAAAGACAAATTGAACTCTGTTGATAAAACTCAACAGATTCATAACAGTACGAGACTCTAGTACGCTGTGGGAGCAAGCAAAGACGCGTACGTTGAGATAAACAATACAATATTATTGTCATGTGTCTGCGGACGGAATGATAACTCTCTGTAAGAAAATTCAGGAATTGTAATCTGTTAATAATA
Source organism: Diodora aspera (assembly GCA_031471655.1). Lineage (NCBI taxonomy): Eukaryota > Metazoa > Mollusca > Gastropoda > Lepetellida > Fissurellidae > Diodora > Diodora aspera. Next base: position 14,019 of record JAUELE010275932.1, read on the forward strand.
TTGCAAGATTTTGCAGGCCAAGATGCACAAGAAAGACGGTTTTGGTTTCATAAACGGGTGTCTGCCAGATAAACATGCTTCATGTCAACACTCTGCGTGTAGACCACTCTGTTACCTGAGACGACATTTACAAAAAAGTTTTAAAATAAAGCTACTTGAACCAGACTGTGGAGAAAAGGTAAACGGACCAGTCCCTTGGCCATCCCCCGCCGGTTACATCAGTTTGAAATCAGATGGTGCGTTCCCTGTAGGAAGCCCCTGCTGAATAAAACCGCACCAACAATGCGATTTCTCTTGGCACATCACCACAGACATAAATATTCGAGTGTAAGACTGGTACAAGGTCTTGTTTTCCGAAGAATCAATTGTCAGATGCTTCAATAATCGCTTTAGACTGCAGGTGAAAGGATGTCCACATGAACAATATTACCATTATTGTCTGCGTTCATCTGCCAAACACTCGACCTATGTTCAAGCATTGGGCGTGATATCACCAATGAGATAATAATTCTTACAGGTACTCTGAATAGTGAGAGAAGTGAAACAAATATCATGAGTGATATCCAAAACCACTGTAAATGTCCAGATAAGGAATATACGTTTCAGTACAATGATAAACCCACTAATAATCCATGTTCTACTTGTACATATTGGACTGAGCAGGGAATTGAAGTACTTCATTGGACTGGAAATGCATCTGATCTGAACCTCAACGAGTTTGTTTGGAATACCATTAGCACAAACATTACCAGAAATACGCTTACTTTTCCCAACGAACTTTGTAAGTCCATCCAAAGGTATTGGTTCTCGTAACAAACTGATCCTTCAACCATTGTATGGGCGCTGCCCAAAAAGGTGACTGCAGTACATCACGCAAAGGGTGGCAGTACTCAATACTGATGTGACCAACTAACGGTCAGCTGACTATGACTTTTATGATCTTTATTTTTGGTTTACATCGATGTACCTTCATAAAACAATGATCTATAATGGAATGTAACAAACTGTCGTTCAGTAGCTGTAATATGTGATACGTTCTTTAACTTACAAATACTCAAAGTCAGACAGTTAACCGTGATCCACAGTACTGTCAACTGATTACATAATTTGATAAATACATGGAACACATGCCAGTGGCGTTTCGTCATACGATACCCTCACACTATCATAAGATGCCATCTATTTTCAAATGGTTGATATTCTGACAATCCCTGAAAAGAATGTGATTTTGATCCGAAAAATATGAGTAGGAATACGAGATCTTTAAAAATGGATAATTTTGGAAAAGGTGTCTGAAAACTTTCAGAAAGTCGTGAGTTATACATTCGTGAACGTTTTGCACAAGGGAATTTCGAGAACAGTGACAATGGTGAAGCTATAACATTTGAATAGAAGTTCCATCAAATTAAGTTGGTTGAACGGCAGAGGCGGATGCAGACGGGGCCAGAACCGCGCACGCACCCCCACCCCACCTCCGTCCGTCAAACATACTGAACGTTACTCAGTGTTAATAGATTTGCCGAGACATTTCAAAGACTTTAACGGAAATAGGAAAGAGCGTGCCAATAGCTACACATACTGCTCTCTGGAACTGAGAGAATATAACTCATGAAACCTCATTATAGAAGTTATGTCCAACCCCTTGACCAAAACTTTACTCTCACAACCCAAAATCCTATATCCGCCCCTGTCAACGAATTAATAACCATCACACTTTCTAGATATGAACACGAGTTTTTTTAAAACCGTCCCAAATTGCTGAGAAAGATTTTAAGTTGTTTTGTGACTACCAGGTCTATCATATGACAGCGGTTTGGTGATTTTACATTTTAAAAGAATATCGTCTCCGTTCATGAACCATGTTAGTCACGAAACACGTGATATAGCCATGCGTTAACGGTTGGCATAACTTAATGGCAAGAATGCATAATAATAATTTTGAGTTCCTACCATGTCAACAATTACTTCTTCAAAATCAACCACCACCGTAAATGCCACAACAAGACCTAAGTTTCCTGATGACAAGGTAAACGTCGACATATATGTTTTTATTTGAGATAACTTTTCTTGAACATTAAACACTAACATATTGATAATAAGAAATAATATGTCGCAACATTTCCTTCGACGGACAAAAACTCGGGACGCAGTACGTACATCAAATCGTGACGTCGTTAGATACATGACGTCATAACCGACTACTATCCATCAATGTTCTAATGCGGATTGGGGGGGAGGGGGCGTAGCCCATGTGCACTTCCCCCAGTCCGATCCCATAAATCTTGTAACCATAAACAGACTTGTGAATTGATCAATGTTAATCTATTTTCAATGATATTTCCAAGACCTCATCAAGTCGTTACGGATATAAGCTAGAACACATCAAATACTACATATGGGGCTCTCTAAAAATGCGAGAGTATGGGCGCCGGATAAGAATTTACGCTTTCACTCTTCTATTCTCCCCTGAATGAGTTTTAAACGTTACGCGTCATTTACGAACACCATTTCATCAGTAGTAAGTGAACAGAATTACTTGAACGATTATCCCGGAGAGAAAAAATTATCGCCTAAAATCAGGAACCTTTTCATCGATAAGACGATAGCAGACTCAGTGGAATTATCCTGACAACTATACTGCCGACCACAACAAAACTGAATTGTCTCCAAGACATTTCCAAGAATTTACGGTAAGATTCACCCTAGATTGTTGCCCGAAAATCACGTTTTGTCAACAAAACTTTTGTTTCTAAGTAAAATTATTTCTGATTTTTTTCAGGGTTTTTAAAAATCTCGTTTCTCTTTCACAACTCATTTAAATATGATTCATTTCGTGTTCATAACACTCACATTTGCCTGAGTTAAACAGCAGTGAAATTAACATCACTTCATGCGTCAAAACCTGTGTTTAAGAGGCACATAACATTCGAAATATACTTCGATTGATTTGTTCTTAAACATAGGTGTCTAAATATCTGTTAACGAGACTTTTGTCAGCGAAAGCGAAATAGAAGCCAGACATTCCAGAAAGATTACTAAGTATATTGTTTATGTAAATTAATTTCAGCACCTTTTACTTATACTTTATTACAAAAGCTACAAATTTATCAAAAGTTTTTTAAGAAATATTTAGTAGTGCGTCCGGTAAATATGCATCCAGTGAAAAATCAGAATTTTGTACTTACCCCGTACAAAGAATGAGGCCAATCGCCGCAGACAGAACAAACAGCAACCGGTTCATCTTGGCAGTCCAAAACTTGGACTGGCACGCCTGGAAAGAAAAACGGAATGAATGAACGAGTTGGCGAGTGTCCTGGGTGTAACACACCTGCGCAGTAGACTGTCTCAAACCGACACCCAATTAGTCCAATCACAAGGCAGCGCGATATTGATCACTTCAGAAACGTGTGAAAGACTTGGTATGATTGACATCATGTCATGCAGGTATGCTTGATGTGTGGTTTAACCTCGCTAATGCCAGCAAACGTCATCATTGCATGGTCCTATATGAATCTAAGCGTGGACCCTGCAGTGATTGGCTGCATGCAATTTTCTTCATTACAAAACATGGCGCAAAATACAGACATCTATTCCTAAAGATGTAGCAGTTTGACTCGTCGTTAACTGCGAATTTCAACACAATTACTAACGAACGACGACGACTAAATTCACGTTGCCACGTTGATAGTTGTCAAACGTGACATTAAATACCGCGCACACCAGCCAAGTATTGTTGACATGTCGAAATATCTACGAAACAGCAGATAACACCAGAGGTTTACAATCTGGGTAAAAGGCAAACCTTGAAATGGTCATCATTTTCTGTGTTCACCTTGTATTAAGTTTAAATATATATATATGTATTTAAGAGAGCGTTGTTTCAGTATTTCACAAAGTAGTAAATATTAATGAATGAATGAATGAAATTGATTTTTACATTGCAAGGGGCAATATTTCAGCCATAGCGCAATGTGATGTGCAAGAGGCACATCAGGAAA
>JAUELE010276043.1:2863-18010 GCA_031471655.1 Diodora aspera
CCCCCCCCCCCCCCCCCCCCCCCCCCCCCCCCCCCCCCCCCCCCCCCCCGCACCCATCCGGGTCCACAACAGCATAACATAATATGATCCTCTCGAGACTCCGACTCCGTGTAATAAACACTTGACGTAACCTATCTTTTTCAACCTATTTCGCTGTGAAATGTATCCTGTTTTTATACTTCAAAATGTGATATACACAGATGTGGAAACTGTTTGGTGGCCCCCTTGTTGCACTTGTCGTTCACCTAGTTACGTTTATCACAGGTGTACTCTAGGTCAACTGACCACTGACCCTCAGTCATCATGACTGGAACAAACAATCTTTTCATGCTGCAGAACATAACTAAAAAATTCAGCATGAACAAATATAAAAGAAAATTACAAAATAATTAATTCAAGTTTAAATTCCGCCCTCCCCCCTTCCAAGTTTTAGATCTGGCCATTTCCGTTTAGAAAATGTCATTAAACCAACGGGAAGAGCAGTATCTAAAACGAAATGAAAATATCAATGTTCGACACATTCTTAAAACGGATTGTCTGTTTTACTCTCACACTTAAATAAAAGGAGGCGTTGCAGACTAGCTTAGGTAACTTAAAGGCTTAGTACTGTTATAGATGGTCTTTATAAAGGGCATATCTCGCGTGGTGGCTGGCGTCGGGCGCGTGGTTTTCCTTGTCCCCTCGCCCCTCCATTGTACACCACCACAAACCCTCCGTAAATTGTCACCCAACTGGATCAAAACGGACAAAACTGAAGGCCACTTAAAGAGTAAGAGAACACAAAAGGAACGCTAACTTACAAAAAGAACCGAAGCCGAGGCAGTTAGCGCTCCCTATGGGAGTGTCCAAATTTAACAGTATTGTAACGAATTTGTTTCCCACACGCCTGCAACTGGGACTAAATATATTCCAAATCCAACTGCCATTAAACTGCTATCAGCTGATTAAGTCAAGAGTTTCATTCAATTAAGTTGCGTGAAGACTGTTGCGTAATTACATTTTACAAAGCGTATCCTAAAGAGGAGTGTGATGTGACGAGCAGAATAATGGGGACACACTGCTGATCCTAATTTCCCAAACTCATTATAGAAGGTTTGATTTATTTTTTGATTTAATCTTTCCTCCCAGAGATTGGCGAAAATCAGAAATAATCCAGCCCTCTTGGCTAAAATTGAGCTCTTTTGTAAGAAGGTAGAAAAAAAGTGTTCTTGTTGAGGTCTCGCAGGGCCACGCGATAATGAGACCTCACGAGAGATTTCACCGAATGAGCAGGGGACAATTGGAAACTAAATTAATATTCTTTAAAATTCCAATTCGAGTCAAGTTTAGCTAATCACAAACAAATGTTAGTTTCTTTTCCACGCATGCCAAATATCTCCCATTGTAAAATAACAGCTGTAGGTCTGGAGAGAAGCGAGAATTAAATAATGCCGTCATTGTACTCGCCAATTGGCCAACTGTTCAAGGTGCAAGGAAGAGACGGGAATACATTCAGCAATTAGAACCAGATTTCAGCTCCGTAAGCTCCACAAACAAACGCATTTGTACAAAATCCCATAAACTGCTATCTGGGGTAATTCACTAGCATGGGTTTCGGATTAACATACCAGCAACCCGTAGGATGTTTAGGTGCTATCTAGCAAGCCCCGGATGACAACACAGCTATTTTGGTAATAATTTCTCTGCCTTTGATAAATAAAATTGATTGCAATTTTCCAAATAATATAATTATTTGAGAAACTATTGATAAAGTGTCAGAGTTTGGAATTAATTTGAATGAATATTAGCTGAAGGTTACTTTGTGGGGACAGCGTCCTTACAACAAAACAATGTCTTCCCTGCGTGATGAAAATAACACCCAAGTTTGAAGCGAGATGCCTTCCTACCCAGTTTCCTGTACACCTTTCCTGTTTTTACAAACAGACATCACAAATTAGACATTTTTCGTGTCCGCGCTTTCAAGTCCCCTCGAACCTGGAGTTTACTCACACCTGCTTGCATAACCAAATGTTGGCTCAAAGAAATTCGCATTTTTCGGTGTTTCTAATTTTTGAATGTCGAGTGACACATTTATCTATCCAAAGTGGCATTTATGAAGTAGTGAAGCATTTGAAGTGGCGGGTAGCCCTTATCAAACCCTCGCTTCGCTCCTCTCAAGACGAGAACAGTTCTCACGCAAATAACAGTTAAAATGTCATCTTCAATCTTCAAAGACAAGACAGATAAAGTCGGGAGACTCTTATTTTATTGGTTTAAACTTACAACTTGAAATTGCTGAGTATGTCAACAAACACAAACGCCGTTAGTAAAGATAACAACATGAGTTAGGACATTTTTTTACATCTTGCTTGTTATCCGGTTAGGATAACAACATTCCTTAGTGAGATACAGCAATGATAACCTGTCTGTCTGCCTCCACAAAGTTCACTGCGGAACCACAATTATAATGATTATCATCATCAACATTTTACATATAACTCATTATAATCACACGTCTACTGTTTCTGCTGTTGTCATTGTCTATCTTATTACGCCGAATAACTACGTCAGCCCACGCCCTTTAGTTTAGCAAGTCTAGATAAGGCAGCTTGTATCTCGACTCCTTTAGAATTTTATACGTTTTTACACTGTACAATATTATATTAAAATATAATCAGATAATTACATTGCAGAGATTACTAATTAGTTTTCTACTGATATTGTACGTGCATGTAGCGGAATACGCTTATATCTAGGCTTCTTTAGAATTGTATATCTTTTGTTAATTCACAATAAAATATTAAATATAAAAATATAATGAGATTCCCGAGATTAACAACCAGTCTACTGCTGTTAGTGTATGCATGTGGCGAAACACAGCTCAGATATGGGCTGCTTTATAACGTTTTACTTTGTTTTACAGTTTACATTAGTATATTGAAATATAATAGCATGATAACATTGCAGAGACTGAATTAGTCTACTACTGCTAGTGCACACATATCTGTCAGCATAAACTTGTGTGAATTCAGTTAGAACAATTCTCATGGTATACTGAGTGAATAAACATAAACACACATTTAACATCTATAATGATCATCTAACACAATGTAGATGTCTTCATTCTGATTTGGTGTTTGGGTTTGCAAATTCAAAAACAGGGAAGCAGCATTTTGAAGTACAGTTATAGTTATGAAGTTTCTTATAAATGTTTCAGATTGGAAGAATGTATTATTTTCTTGTCGACCTGAAAGTTGTTCAAATTAGTAAAGAAAGTTTAATAAACTGAAACCAAATGTAGATCACCGCTACAACTACACCACACGTATTCCTGAAGATGCTGGTGAGTTGTAAGGGATTACAAGTTCAGTATCCTAGTGATTGTTGTCAAGGATATTATTAATAAGAAAACAGAGTACACATTATCACATCTAATATTACATTTCAAGATGAATGATTCTACACTTTTAATCCGGATAATTATATTATTATCTCAATTTACTTCAAATAATTCTTTAATCAGCAGTCCTCTATACTGTTATCATAAACAATGGACGCATACTAAATATTCATTCATACTAAATATTCCAATAGTAGCGGAAAAATGAAATATATATTTTTGTTGAATTCACCTTTATAGGAAGCTGTCTTGGGCTTATCACTTCTGAGTAAATACATGTTATAGAGTTGTTTATTCAATAATGTCGTATTAATTTATGGCAGGGATCAAATACGTCAATTAATGCTATGCTTGCAATATATCGCCATAAAGTAGTAAGCGAATAATAATGATGATAATAATAATAATAATAGCTCCACGGCTGTAATTTCGCGATCGTATGCACGCACTGTTTTAGAAGTTGACATGTTTTAGACGTGGCCCCAGTATGCTGATGCCGTTGAGCTGACCTGGTCAGATAAGATGTATAACATCTCGGTGTAAGACATTCAGAACTGTTTGACAAACGTCCTCTTTCATGTGATTAATAGTAACTAATCGTATAAACAGTTTCACATTTTAATGTGTTCTCTAGCCACGACCCAAACGCCGGCGATCGATCAATACGACCGATAAGTAAATCAATAACAAATAAACCGAGAGTCTGCGTGAAGGTATTAGCCAGCTGCCGAGCCCCAAGTGCAATATCACCGTCTCTTACAAATCAACGAGGCAACTCGTACGATTGTTACTGTTTAGATTAACAGGTGCTAATTGGTCTTCAATCTAATTGAGATTATCTCGGGGGAAAGTAATTCTCAACTCAGGGCAGTAATGTGTCCACAGGATTGATAAGAGGTCCCCAAACCAAATAGCGAGGCCATAAACACAGGCATTTGGTAATAAAATCACTCGTAACTTCACTGCATACAAATTCCGAGTATCACAATGGTCAGTCACACTGATAAGTTTGTATACCTTTTCAAATGGATGTGCCTAATTGTCTCTCGTTACCATGGCTGCCAAAATGTAATTGTGGGTCTTTCCACTGATTAAATGTGTATTTATTTTTATCCAGTTGCCTTCCAAAGGGAGGGGTGCCAAATTTACGAGGTAAAAGCGAAGAGGTTGGACTCCAATTCGAGTCCTCCATGTGGACATAAGCGTCTTCTCTATTGTCAAGTCTGGCTAGATACGTCCCCAAACAGTTGTTAACGTAATTTCGTACAATTAAAATGACCGTCTAAATCACACGCAATGTCTCACATTATCACATTCAGACAATCGGCACATCAGTATAAATCTTTGTTATCAACTTCATTCGGATATAACTTGTATTTCGGTGTACAGCTCGTCGAGAACCTGGGAGATAGAAGGTCTCGTCAGCCGCAACTCTCCGCTTTTCAATTAGAGAGGCCGCTAAGCCAGCAGTATGTCTTTAGTATCAGCACATACACACCTTTGTCTCGCTAGAAACGAACCGTCTTTACATCCTTTGTATCCTACACTACTCTGATAAAGGAGATTTCATTACCAGGGCATCATTTAGTTACAAAACAATTAAATGAATCATTAAGAAAGCCCCATTATATACGCAGAACGAGTATTATACAAACTGTAATGGACACTTATCATAATTAAGGCTTTAATCATAATTGAGTATATGGGTTTAGCAACAAAATTAACATAAAACCAAAATTATACTCACTAGTTTGAATGTTAAACATGTCAAAATAACACGTGACTTGTGTTGGATTTGCTTTTAATATCAAAATTTGTGAAGAAGTCATCACCTTTGTCAAGAATGTTATTGCACGGTAATAATTTATTGTGCTACTTCTGCGTGTCTACCTGATACTTTAGTATTCACTCATTCTTAGAAAAATGAATTTTCAACATAGTGTCTGAAGTACTGAACACTCATGGGATCTTTAAATGCAGACATAATTTGTCGTCAAATTTATCTGTGTGTCCTTGTGGATATCCGTTTGTTTATCTGAACTATTTGATAATAGTTGGCCATGCTTAACTTGAGGTATTATAGTCGTGGCCGCACTTCCCGCTGCTATTTAACCCGTCCTACTGCGAGTGTCAACGATAAAGATTAAAAAGGATTTTACTGGAAATCAAAGCTTAACAACATTAGTGCTTTCAAATCATGACAGATTATTTGATCGTATTATGATCACATACGTATTTTTGAGCTCGATTTTCTGGGGGATATCGAAGCTAGTTGGCACTCCGTACGAATTATTAACCCGTCCTACTTCGAATGTCAACGATAAAGATTAAACATGTTTTCACAGTTTAAGCACATTAGTGCTTTCAAATCATGGCAGTTTGATTATTTGATCGGATTATGATCACATACGTTTTTTAGCTCGATTTTCTGGGGAATATCGAACCTAGTTGGCATTCCGTACGAATTGTGCTTATATTCAAGCGTTGAGGCTGTTGCACACACAGGGAGGACATCTCTGAGACCATCCCTTACATACTCTATACGTAACGCAACAACAGTTCAGAAACAACAAATGTATTTAAATTGTTTCCAGTGTTTCTGTTAAAGAGATTTTTGGATTAAGCATTTGGAGAAAAGATGATCACACTTTGAATACACAAGTATCCACAATGACCACGAGTTGGTCCGCATTGAACACACCATTAATACCACTTACTAGACTGTCTTCTATTTAAGATCTCATTTTGTTAACCAATTATTCAAAAGAATGAAAGTCGGTGAAATCTGTAAACTAATTTGTTTTCCCATTTACAATTCATCAAACAGTACATTTGGCACGTTTGTTCTCCTCAAGCCGACGGTTTCCGGACGCCAGGGAGCCAATACCCAATCTAATGTAGTTTAAGAGTTTTCAGACATCATTTAATTGACTCCAACACCTTCTTACAGCATTTGACCAGTCGACGGATTGCAAATGATCGTAATTGGCCTTCCACGTCAGGACTTGTTATCGTTTCAGCTCCGAGTAATGTGCTAATTGTCAACAGTTACAGTGTGGCCAAGTCGAGGGTTCACGAGTCAGATCAACCATTTGAAGACGTTACGAGAGTGCATTGGACCCTTTTACTGTCTCTCCTAAACTTGGCCATAAATTATATATCACGGAAGCCAATAAGAGCGAAGACGAAGAGTGTATATACGGCTCTCGAGTTGAAGTAATGGAATTTGAAGAAGGTTTGCTGGGACGTCATTGACCGCGGGTAGATAACTCTCGAATATTGGACTGGAAACACTCGAGTAACATGGATAGTGTTCAGAAGCTGAGTAACTGCTAGATAATGTTGTTATCCTATGATTTATGCTCAATGTAAGGTCACGGGGTCACAACAGCTCGACATTTCCGAGAAGAGCAGTATTTATTTTTTAATTGTCGCTATACTAACCCTTTGCATTACTAACAGTTCTGTTACAATTTTTTAATGATGCTAATGATATATCTATTGATGGCCACGATTAGCACGATTAATCTTAGCAAAATAATTGTAAATATTTGCCTTTAATCCGGAATTCGACATCCGTATAGTGGAGCAGTATAACTCCGAGCTATTGTGAACGTGTTTCAGTATTCAATCAGTACTCTATCAGATGCAGTTAATGTTTTGGCCCGATGCGTGAACAGACCACACAGTGTTTACATGTTCCTTCTACACGTGATTTCACTTGCTGTTTGTCACGTAATGAGGCCAAAAAACGAGACTAGCATGGCATCGAAATGAAATACATGTATTTAAAAATAAGTTCAACCACACAAAACAGGGGTGTACGCGGGATTTTCAGAGTGAGGTTAGATACGATTTATTCCATGTAGCCAAGCTTAAAACAAAAATGAAATAATGATGTCAGTGGTCACGGGAGGAGGAAAGGTGATAACGCTCAATGGAGCACCCAAGACACTAATACATTGTTCGTTTTACTCAACAACTCCCGTTAATGTCCATTCACAATTTGATCACCGTTCTGGGGGTTCGTCCGAGCCCTTCGATTCCCCATTGCTTACCCCCATACAAATATTTTCATTTCTCTATTTTCGTATCAATTAGCAAGAGAATATTGATGAACGATGTTTTAAATTGTCATTTATAACTATGTAGCTTTTTAAACAAACGCATCTAAATTTAAAATGGATTCTAATATCCGTTGACAATTGTATAGAATGTTAAACGCAGAAAAATCTACAATGATAATCTTGAAAAACATTAATAAAACTTCAGTCGGAAATATTTGTAAAAGAGAAAACAAGACACTGGACGATGTCCATCGGGGAACTCGAGTCAGCGATTCGGTATCTAATCATTCATCGTTCATTTACCAACATTGGGGAATCAATTTCATGTGACACCCATCCATCACAAAATCAGTTTCCGAACATCTTCATCGGGTACAAACTTCACACAGCGTCTCCGCAAGCTTTCATGTTGGAGTGTTTCAAATGCTGCTGAGCTCTTTGTTAAATTGAAGTGCAGAGAAATAAAACCTTTCCCAACCGTAACTTGATCGCTTTGAGAGCTTAGCAGGAGGGTTGTTCGGAATAAATTTTCGTTTTCGAGTGTCCTGAGGCTGAAGCCATCTGCTGAGGTTATTTATAAGCTCGACAAATCCAGACTGTGTTTCCGTCTCAATGAAGCATCCCACATCGCGCTGTGTGTAGGTAATTTTGGTGAAGCTTTCGAGAAGCGAAAAGATGACAATAATGACAAACTATGCCCCGACCCTTTGACAGGGAAACCTGAGCCTATGCTGAATAGAAACCCACGTGTTTTGTGTAGCAGTCATGTGTTTAAAATGATATTTACGGACGGTGATTCTGTGTCGGAAACGACAGGGGATGACCGCGTAGCTTTGACAGCGAAAAGTGTCAGCGAATCATTAGGAAGGCTTGCAAATCAGGAGAGTTATCTTCTCTTAACATTCCTTAATTACGCCCCTTTGACGGAGTCGCCAGGGGGCTGCAGTAGTTGTCCGACACCAAATTAATAGGAAGAGTTCTGTAACTATTTAGTAACACGATTTTAGTGGTATCCGCAAGTGTCCCAACCTTCTTGCCCTAAACGCTCAATACATCTCAAGTTTCGGGCTGGAAAGCGTCAATTCGGTTGACAAGATTTGATGAACTGCCACAAAGCCGCGGTGGAATTTCATTTTCATAATTATTGTCAGTTTTGCCCTCAACTATAGAGATATCGAGTTTTTCTCCTTTGCAGAAGGGACAAGCAGCTCTTTCATGAAGCACAAGGCAAGGAGACGATACGTAGACGGGGCAAGATGAGAACTTTTCTCGCAGTCACGCCTCCTTGTTTGAAATACTTATAATCCCCGCGAGGTCTGGTCCCCTGAATATCCGAGAACACGACTAATTTGGATATAATTCTTGACTAAGTCTACAGTTTCAATACTCTATCTTATTGAAATTGTTCAGTGTTGTCTACGAAGTTTGAGTTGTTGTTAAGTCTGGGGTTCGAATTCCACCATATTTTGAGAAAGGCTGTTTTTTGAACATCGTTAGTATTACACGCGCGATTACGTTGAAGATAGACCTTTTGTGTCGGTTGGAAAGGAGATTGAATTGCTGGCTTAAACCCTCGGATTCTATGCTTTAAAATGTCACATAAAAAATACACTTATATTTATTTAGCTACTACAAACATGTATATAAGTTTAGCGCTGGAAATACTTAGAAAGAAACAACTTTTGTTAAAGCAGGTATTAATGTTTAACAAAATATGAAGACGAGCCATAATAATCGATTTAAACTTTTTTCTTCTTTGATGCTTATATAAATTAATAAAAAAAAGAAACATGGAGACAAAGAGAGAACAGTGAACAGATACAGTTACTGTTATCCAAAATAAGCAGGCGCGATCAGGGTATAAAATGTTTGACAGGTAAGATATAAGAGTCAAGTCACTTATGAAAACATTTGAATCTAAATGATAAATTTGTTTGAGAAATCTCTGCTAACTCGTGTGACGTGTTTGGCTCGGGGTTGCTGCCAGACAGGTGCCCCGCCTAGGTACTCGCTCCGGATTAAGAACACCTGTTATATATATCACGAGGGAGGGGAATACTACTTCAGACCTGGTTAGGATGTTTTTCTCGCATCTATACATCTTCTATTTTAGTTGCACATGTTTTCGTCAATTGATCAATAAGTTATAACAGTGTGTTCTATACTCTTAAACATTTAATGAATGTTACACTGATACGGCCAGCTGCCAGACAATGGCATCATTCAAGTTTCTTTATTTAAAACTAAAGAGAAAGAAATGATAAACTGTAGATATGTAATTGATGTATGTAAATTAAAAATTAATAATAACGAGGCGTGGTTCTATATACACACAACATCCTCCCATAATATGCAGGAAGCCAGTTTAGAAACAGTAATCAAACAAGAAGACAGAGAAGAAGGATTACTAGCAAATATATCTTTTCCTTGAAACATCGCTATGAATTTGTGTTAAATCTCAGAACCCTCCATACACTGTGCGCATGAGATTGAGAGCATAAAATAGTTCCCAATTTTAATCATGTGGAGAATTAACAACTCCTGCGTGTTGCGGCTACATGTCACACCTCACCCACCCCAGCAAAGTCATTTCCATCGCGTGAAAAATGACAACACACCGCCACTTAATTGATTTATTAAATCATAAAATCTAAACCATAATATATTACCTGTACTTACCTCTAGCTTTGTGTGTGGCAAATTGCGATTGTTTTGTTCTGTTTAAATCTAGATATTTGTTTTTGGTTTGTGTAGTTTTCACAAGCTAGACAAAAGTAACTAAATGATTTCTGTTATCATTGGTAGTGAATATATATTTACTTAATTATTTTGTTTTATTTTTTGCATCAACACTTTGGCAAGATAATTAAATTAGTGTTTGGTGGCGAGAGCTTTGAAAATGTCCACAGAATTTGGTCAGTTTAGCGCGTGTAGTGACTCCAACGTACATTTAGTGCTGGGAATGGTTAACTGGAATATTTTACAGCAGTTGGTTTTAACTTCCTCCAATATCTGAGGGAGGGATCAACAGGTTGCAGCTGGCGAACCCCCACCTACAGAACTATTTCACATCAACAATTTTCTCATCGTTTGCTTTCTGTGATGATCGCATTGAAATTCACTTTGTGGAGAATCAAGAAACAGCTACAAAGGTTTCACAATTTAAAAATCGTCTTTAAGAATATATTGTGGAACTCGTCAAATATTCGTGCATAATTTATCAATTGCGGTTGGATAGAAAGGTTTGTATTCAGAAGGACATTTCAATATTGAATTTTACTTTTGACACAGATACAGCATATTGTGATTTTCAAAGCTTACAACATAAACAACAATTCTCTACCAGTGAAAACCAACTGCCAAAATGTGCAAATCGAAAATCAACATCCAAATCAATTTTACTGAGGATATTTCACAGAGAACAAAAACCTGAAAGACCAGATGATCATGTAGGTTTTAAATTGCAGAATACTTGCACTAATAGTATATGTGTGTTTAAAGACTGTTCATATAAATTAATGTTGCCATCTGTACTTCAGGTTTTCTTCAGTATACATGAGTAAGAAAAAGAGAAAGAAGCTTGGATTATCGTCACGTGTGTACTCATTGCAGTGTTTAGAAATATCTATGCATTCATACTGGCTTCACTGAATGAAAATGTATTAAATGCATACTTATTATTTCTCATCAACATAAGTAAATTAAATTATCATTTTAAAAGTGATGCTAAATATATCACAGTATACAACTGTGTTACTTTATGTTCAAGGAATTGTTTTAATTCTGAAACGAAAGTTAACATCCTGTGTTATATCATTATGTTTCACGGTATTTTTTACATACTGTGTGTGGGTATATACAGTGTATAATTTGTGACAAAAAGCAAATGTTCATTTTAATGATATACAAAGTATACATGACTTCATCAAAACTGACTAAACTAAATCACTGATATTATATTTAATAGATTTGGAGTCATCAATCAATTAGATTAACAGTTTGCATCAAGGGTAAATGAAAATATATGAGAATAACACTAAACAGCCTCTTCAGAAGTAGTTAGCAACGGAGTCTCATAAGAACATTGGTTAAAGCAATTAATTCAATTAAACCCAGTATTATAACGAGTATATCCTGATAGAAGGTCTGTATCATGTTGATAAAGGAGTGTGGTCTTTCCGGGCCTGAAGTGTACAATGTATTTACATGGACTCAGGGTTTTGTCACTTGTTGCAATTCTTTAATGACTTCCGAACTGTAATCGATAAGCTGTCATAACTGGTCCCGGTTAATTACCGGTTATCGATACTCGATAAGCGTTCATGTTCAGGCCCTGTTAATAAAGAACATTGCATTTTATTGTCTCGACTTTCCATGGCTTGATAATTTGAAACAAGATATTTTAGTAGTGACAGTGTTTATGGTTTATTGCAAATATGGAGGCACTCTCATTAAATACTCAATTTCATATTAAAACATACATTAATTTTGAAAATCACAATAAAGTTAATTTAGCACTTTATTAATTAATTTTCAGGATGTTTGGAACAAAAATATTAATGCTTGTGTTGCACTCACATCTATGAAAAATATTGCAAAGTAGAAAGAAATGTTTTTATGTAAAACAATGCCAATTTATAATTTTATAGCAATCATTAAAATGTCATGTTACAAGAAACTAAATATTTGGGCCGTTGAGTGTCTGTTAATATAATGGGCTGCTGTTATCAAAGTGAATCTAAACAAAGAATGTTACAAAGCACCTCGTGTACATTTCCATGAGTATATTTTAATTAAAGAGACAATAAGAAGCTCTGAAATATACATGTCAAAGGCTTGAGACAAATACATATCACCGCGATGTTGATAAGAGAGGTAGACTTCCACCAGCACATATCTACACTTCTTGTTTGCAAACAAATCCCTGTTGCATTTTTATCATTTTTGACATGTCAAGCTTATCTATCCGGGATATGTACAAATACGAGTCATTTGGAGAAGATTAATCCGCTGATTGCTGGAGATACGAGCTCTTGCTTTAACCTGTCTGACAAACAGACCCATCAAGATAGGCTAATTAATACCACTAAGTTAAAGACGGGTTGTGATTATGTAATGCGTGCAAACATTTCCGTGCGATGACAAACTGTGTTAATTAGGTCTATTACAAATGTCTTGGCAGCTTTGTCCGAGATGTCACTCACATTCTTTATCAACAAACATTACAGCCGTGTTTATGTCATGTTCATTTCACTTCTGACGGCAATGTACATGAATTTATTTATTTGATATGCTAAAATAATCGCGTTTGTCACCATTAATCATATTATAATTTTACATCTTTTGATGTCATATTATAGTTTAATAGGTTGACAAAAATGCATTCAGAAGAAAATGTAATCTACATATATTTTTCTGAATAAACATTATCAACAAAGGAAATGAAATAAATAAACAAATTGTTATTTCAAATGAAATGCAAATAAGCAAATGTCTTACCTTGAATTTGTGCAGTCGTCGTACAGTATATCGAACTCTTTGCAGGAAATGAGTTTGCAACGGTTTACCCCTGGTTGGATAGCACCGAGGCCTCGCAGGATTCGAACCTGCTCCACGTTACATACAATCGGCGTAATGTCCAAACGTTTCAGTTTTGTGTACACTGTGTGAAGCCCTCCTACCAGATGTTTCAGAAACAGTTCGAAAGCTTGTGGGAGACAAACTAACTCTCGACCATCAACCATGAACGCTGCAATTTTCGCTCCCCGATATTCAATGAGTTTGCAAACGTTATTTTCCGGGTGGCAAGCGATCGGCGGCGGTGAACTGTACGTCCCTGTTTTCTGCAACTTATTCATCAGATTCAATGGGTTATGTCCCGTGGGGGTCAGCCCGTGGGTAGGGCTGTGATGGGCACTCAGTTGGTGGGGTAACACATGACTTGTTGGGGACTCCATCGCAATCATTAGGCTACAACAGACTACGAATGTGAAGACGTAGATTCAACTCTTAGATAAATACAAATGTATTTATGCCGAAGCCGGGCCGACTGTCTCCTAGCTCCGCCCATTACAGATCTGGCGTCTTAGCGGTCGACCGCGCTGTCAATCACTCACACAGCACTTTGCATGTGGCGCTGCTTCCACAAATCGTAAATGTCAGGCGCTATAGCCGGCTTCACTGACTTTATCGTTCCGTAGTTGTTCATATTTATTGAAAGTATAAAATAAACAAGTGTGAAAATGGCCAGCGAGTTTATAACAAAGACGACCGCTGCGTTCGTCAGGTCGCGAGTATTAAATATCGATCGCTCGGTTTCTTGCTAACCCTGAAATGTGCTACCCTGCCCGGGGCAAAATATGTTGCCGTTTGTCGCCAGTTTCACATGTTCATTTTATCTCCTTTTGCACCGATTCTCAGGAAAACAAATCAAGTTTCTAGGATTTTGCTACACGTTTATCAATAAAAACTTCACTTTGCACCTTTTTGTACTAACATCAACCTTGAAATTCGCGACAGCTGTACATCTGAGAAATTGATACCCTTTCAAATCGAAGAATGACAGCCTCTATCCAGAAATGTTGTACATATCACCTTCAAACGACAAACCCTTCTCGACGAATCGCCAGTATTTGCATCACTGAGGTAAAAGACCTTGCCAAATACTGATTCGAAAACTGGAAAGAGGAAAAAGAGCCCCCCGGTTGTTAAAAATAACGTCTGACATGTACACTCAAAATGTAATTGTGAAGCGTTTCTGAAAGTTGTCTTTTTAGTTGAACCATGAGAAGTGTTAAACATTTGGAGCAGCTTGTGTCACAACAGGTAAACACGGTCTCAGTTGCTACTGCCAACAGACAGACAAGATAGATAGACAGGTAGATAGACATGCACACATACATATATACATACATACAGACAGATAGATAAATATATAGATAGATAGATACATGTAGATAGATAGATTATAATAAAAGATTCAAGTATGTGAGAAATGCCGCTATGCTTGAAACTGAGGTAAACAAAAGAATAAATCATAAAGTATAATTACTTAATGTTATATACACACAACTTCTATGAAATGTGGTTTTGCAAAAGTGTAACACTTCGATCTAACACTTTGATTGTAATTCCAAAACAAACATTTGAATATTTAAGATCTTCCATTAAATTTTTATGCGTTCATCATTTTGAAGTTCTGTTTGTTCAAAATATACAGTGTACAAACACATCTCAGTGCTTGTGAGTTCTTCTGTGTTGTCAATTTCACAAACTCAGAATACAAGAAATAAATTCTGTTAGGAACAGACAGGCGACCTGACGTCAGATATACGGGCTTTGAATATATCGTTGGTGAGTTTTGTTTCATAGATAGATAGCGTGATGGAATGAAAATGATCAGAATGGGAAATTTAGTTGTGTGTAAGTTGACGGGTGTTTAGAGATAGGAAATATGTATGCATGGCAGAAACAAGATTTATCTCTGTGCACTTCTAAATGTCCAGTGTGACAGCCATTGCATCAATCGAGTCGCGCCGATGGGAGTGTAACTTTATTGTGTAATGTAAACCAGGGAGGAGGGGCATACATTATTACGCATGTCCGAGGGTACTCGCATTTTATAGAGATGCATATTCCCGCAACAATCTTGATGAGGTCTTTGAACTGTCCAGGAATTGCATTAAAATTGAGCAACATAAA
>JAUELE010276154.1:0-18005 GCA_031471655.1 Diodora aspera
CCGCTTGCCCAGCATAGGTTATGACTGGTCGCTCAAGCTAAACTATATTTGTTTTACTGTGTGGAAACGGTCCAGCCTTACCCCACATGTGATCCTCAAATCTACACAGTAATACTTAACAGGTGCCCACGAGATCCAACGAGAACTACTCGATAGAGATCTCGCCCTGAACAGTCATCTCTCTACTGCAGTGATTTTCGATCGACTCAGTCACACGGCCGTCCGTAAGAAGCATTGCCTATTGTATTCGAGTATAATTATCTGCACAGCCGTGATGCCCCGTCGGCAACTGGGAACCTCCCACAGACGTCAACAGAAGATCAACTATAAACTTAGTCTTACACTGACAGACGGTTCCTTCTATCAGGACGTCATAGAAGGACGGTTATGTGGAATTCACTTCCAATGAAACTGGGACGTAAAACACAACTGAGAATATAATACAGTTGAACAACCTTCAAGATGAACGAGACTTTAGCTACCGCGGCAAATTTGTCTTGGAATTCAATAGCAGACACCTTATCTAACATAACTTCTTCAATTCTTGGTGATTCGGATATTTCTGATTTTGGAGATTATCATTACTACTACGATGGGGACGTTGACAATTTGAAGAAACCGTGGATAAAAGAACCGCATTTTATTCCAACCGTTTCAGTATATGGTGCTTGTTTTCTCATTGGTATAATTGGGAATTCGTTGGTTATTTTTGCTATGGTTGGTGATCGGAAGTCTAGAAGCGTCACTGCCTCGTTCATGGTCAGTTTGGCAGTAGCGGACCTTCTCTTCTTGGTGGTATGCGTTCCCTTCGAAACTTCACGCTACTTTATTGGACACTGGGAAATTGGTCCTGTATTGTGCAAACTTTCTGGAACTGTGGAAATGTTATCAGCACTGGCGTCAATATTAAACCTGACAGCCGTCAGTCTGGAGAGGTGAGTAGAAAATCAGATAGATACTGTTGACCACAATAACTTAACATTTACATGACTGATACTATTGTATATAACATGATCCGGACATTTAGCGAAACGTTACACCTGTCTTGCAATATTTAATTATCCGTCACGACAAACGCGTAACACAAAAAGCCAATACTGTTTAAATATTAGCATTGCTCCATGTAAAACTCAATATGATGTGAATTATATATGGGAGACGTATCAGCTGTGTCGCAATACCTGGTTGTTGTATGTTTAATTTAGTGCTTGCATTTGTCTTTAATTTCCATAGGCTACACAATCTAACTGCCTCATGCATAAAGCAGATCAAAAATAATATCTCAGGTCTGGTCTGAGAATGATGCTTCAGTTCTGTAAAGGTTCGTGACATTTATACAGTTGATTGTGTCATAAAATTATACAGGAATAATGCAACTTGGTTTTAGCGTACAACGATATTCAAACATGATCTGTAAGTGGGTTTCTGTTCAGAAAAAGCATTCTAGTGCGGCCTCCTATGAGTACAATGATACGTTTACCTGTTACCCCCGTTGGCACTGCAAGCCATCCTGTACAATCACACTTGTTTAGTGATGATAGATGCAATAGATATGCTCAGTGCCGTGTTTTGTCAATTAAGTATATTTCTCTTTAGACTCTGTTCATTTACTAAACAGATGTTGACATATTCTAAACTTCTTGTACACATAACATGATTAGGAGCTCATTCCCGTGGTCTACTAACAACTACTCCGACATTCAGACAATCATGAACATATTTACTCGAAAATAATTCAACTAAAAGAATAATATTGATCAGGAGAAAACATTTTCAAATGATAACATTTAACACAATTGCGGCACTATTTGTTAACTGTAGTTGAATTTCGCATCTGAATCAAAACATGACGTGAGAGAAGAATGATAAATTACGTCATTTGTATGCAGTCTGTCCATATTTGTAGACCAAGAGGGAAAACCAAATATAAAAGTTAATAAGCTTCTTCCGGACTATTGCAGCTGCCATTTGTCTTATTCCCGTAAAATGGGTAACCAGCTGAGTAACTGTAATCTGTTATATAGACTGTCTATACTGACTTCCAAAAGAAACGATACAGCGGAAAATGAGTCAAACTTTTACCTATTCCTGTTGTGTCACAAATTGTTCTTACTTTGTGGAGTTATATTTAGTTCACATCGACGTAAAACAACACTTTCGTAAATAAATATCTCTGAAAATAGCCCAGATTTGTTTGATTTTGTTAAGTAGTCTCTGAAAATCTCGGTATACTTCAGTAAATAATCATAGAGAGTTTGAGAGTTTTTAAATCTCTGCTTTCACATGTAATGAGTGAGTGAGTGAAATTGATTTTTACATTGCAGGGGGCAATATTTCAACCAAAGCGCAATGTGGCACATATAATGAAAGAAACATAAAAGGATTACTGAAGACCTTACCAAATAACCTTGATCATCAGAACCATAATTACACTAAGAATACACATAAATGAGACAACGTCACTGGCATATCAGTAGACAGTGTAACCAGTACTTGCACTGACAACCTGCTGGCATACATGTAGTTTGTGCATGCTCTGGATTTGCCACTATTTTTTTCATCAGTGCATATGCAGATATAAAGAGGGTATATTATAGGATATAATTTATTATGACATTGATTTGATTGTCCAGTTTTGTATTTTGAATATGGCAGTGTTACATCTGAAATATTGCGCCGTTCGGTATATTTTCAACGAGTCTTTTTAAATACCAAGTTATCTGCACACTCGTTTATCCTTTTAAAGTGTTAGTAATATGTACTAATGTTATACGTTTAAGTGTATCCAATACATCGTGAAATATTTATCTACCACATCGCCCTCGGGCTATTCCTACTAGCGATGCTTTGGCTTGCAGGAAATGAAGGCGTGAGACACATACATCTTCTCTGGTGTTGATAGGTGAACACCTGAAGTACGCATGGGGAAGTCTTGGGATAGCTGGGAGTGATTTATGTCAATATCATCTTCCTGCGTTTGTTCCCTGCCAAAAAACCCGTAGTCATTCTTAGCACGTGCCACTGCTATTGACAGCGTATATATTATTGCTGCCTATTTTTTGGGTTTGTTTCTGGTGAAACGTTGCAGCTAGCTTGATGATTTAGCACCAGCGAAGTGCAAGCTAATAGATATCCATTCTGTATCAGGTTTTTATTGAAATGAAATAAGTGTTTCCGCCCTATATTAAGTACACGTTCGGTAATACTCACATTAGTCAAACGTTTTGCCTGTTGAAGCAAATGATGTTCCATTTGATCCATATGCCATTGATGGTCCACAGTGACCATATCCCCGAGTCACCACTTGACAGTAATTAATGATAATTGCGTTAATTTGTAATGCGCTAGTGCCATAGACGAATGCATGCTTCCCGGGCATTGAAGTAATGTACAACCTCCAAGATTTCTCAAGCAACCAAGCAGCCTGTTAGGCGCTGGAAGGTTAATTTTAACATATCCACCACTTTCCTATCAGGTACCCAATTTCCGTTTGGTAAATTGAGACAATTTACGAGTAAAATCACTTGCCCAAGGTGATACCACTGACATTGGCAATGTCTCAGTGTGAGGCAGGTCATACCTTTGAGGGCCTGGAAGCTTTACAACGCGAGCCGATCACCCATTTAACTACTCTCGACGTTGTTTAAGTGCTCAAGCTCGTGATTTGTGCACGTAGCCCAAGATCAACTCACATGCAGCTCTTTGAGAATGGAAAGACTTTCATTCGCTTCCCCGTGGTTTCCATTGACATTCTGTGTATAATGTCTGAAAACGAACACTGTCATAGATGCGGTTTTCTACCAACATTACGCATGCATACCTCATGTGCATCCCTGGCGATTGAATTTACATCACTGTCATTGTTAAACTTCAACGAAACTCGAATACAGTAATATGATCATGCCTTTTTATTGCGATGTTATCTTGCTTCGAATGTCCACTAGCCAGACAATTAAGAACGTCTATCTCTATTTGTCCTTTACAAAATGTCAGAATATACCGTTATGCTTATCACATACTGCAACGGTTATCTTCAATACGTGCGCGAAGCAACACGTGCAAAACATTCTCATATCGATGCGAAGAGAAGGCAGAGATATAAGTCATTCCGACTAACTTTTCGTTAGCATTTCATCACATAATATCTTCTCTTTCATCGCGTTGAAAACTGGTTTCGTTTCCAGTTCGTAAAACCTAACATCCAACCTTACGATGCAAATATTGCATTTATCCTTGATCAGATGAAACACACAAATGATTAAGATTAAGTTTGTGATACACGGAACCGTATTAAGATTGTCTCGGCTCTGGGCTACAGATATGTTGAGGTCCCTAGTAATATTTTCAGTGGCAGCAATTCTCTGGAAACCCTCAGCTGGCGGACGCTCTTTCGTTACGGGTAGTTAAAGGTCCCCACCAATATTTCTCTTAATCTATGGAGGCCCCAAGTTGACAGAGGCCCTTGCGCTGCAGATTCTAAAGCCCTTGCATTAGGATCGCTGGTGATACAGTACATACATACATCAGCAAGTACTCGAAATGCCACAAAAATATCACCCAGAGTCATGAAGCTCCTGAAAAAGAGTTCTTTAAAAAGATATTTTGTTCTCATTCTCAAACCAGAATGAAGCATTGTCTGTCTTGTCCAGACCTGTGTTCACTTATTATTTCCAAACATTTTAAGTAGAGAGTAAAATATCAATTCCTTTAAAACAGCACTTGAAAAACTAACAACAATTCGTGCCTGAACTAATGTTAACATAAACAAACCTAATGCAGGATTTACATGTATTCGTTGCTAGCTTTTTGCCACCTTATATTGAGCTGAATAAACGCGTCAAGGTGATTATGAAGTATTTCATGTTTACACACAAGCATCTGTGTAAATTTTGTTTCGTAATTCAACACGCATAACTAGATTATGGCACTTATAAAGCCACTGTGTACAGCGATAGACAACTAGTTGCCACTTTCACCAAAGCAAAAAGCCTGGCTACCTTAAAGCCGAAAGGTGCAAGACACCTTTGCGAAAAGCGAGTATATGTCAGGTAACCTTTGGAAAAAGTGAAGAGGTTGGCTAATAATTCCCACAGTGACTTGACTAAACTCCTCGCATGCTGCTGTGAATATTACCTGTTGATATGACAGTTTGATACCTTTGATGTATCGGTGTCGTGGAGTTCGTAACCAAGTCTTTTCATCATCCTTTACCACAATGTTACTCTGTCATTAGATATTGCTCACGAAGCAGATATATTGTGTGCCATGTCTTGGAATAATATCTTGTCTTTCTACCCAAAACGCCCACGGGTACTGTGATTACAAAAGAAAACAAGGGCGATTGGTCTGTGTAAAGATATGGTTGCAAGTTTTTTGTGCAGAGTTGACATTTAAAAGTGCTCTGATTCTTGGTTTTCAATTACTTTGTAGTTAATTGTAGTGAAATATGATTCTGGGCTGGTATATTGTGTAGTCGGTAGTTTGTAACATTTATTTCACATTTACTATGTATTTCTTAAGACGTGCATTCAATCAATGAAATTTCAGTAAACTTTTGTTCTTCATAAAAGACCATAGATGTCCTTGTTTAGTACACTACAATATACTAGTAGCATCGTCCGTGTGATCGTTTACATATATGAACATCGAAGGGATTTTCGGTTCCAGACTGGGACAGTTTGCATATATTGTACAAATATCTTTAAGCGGCATTTAGAAGTGGGAGGCGTATTGAGTAACAACACTTCTTATGGTTTGGACTTACCTATTTCTTAGCGACGTTTCAGTGTGTATTCATAAAAATTAATATGCATGAAGAGAGAGAGAGAGAGAGAGAGAGAGAGAGAGAGAGAGAGAGAATGTACACTTAAACGTCGCTAAAAAATAAACCAAGAAATCCAAACCATAAGAAATGTTGTTACTCAAAATTCATCCTCGCAATCCAGGGAATAATGACTCCGCCAACGTTCGTCCTATACCCTGGAATCACTCCTATTCAAGAAGATCGTCTCGAAGCGGGCGTTTTGACCAATCAGTGAAGCTTCCATAGCGAAAGCTTGCGTCCCATCGTGTGGTACGTCTTTCTTAACACTCCGGATCCGCGAAGTAAAGACGTTATGTGTTTTAATTTATCAAGAGTTACTTCTCGGGCAGTAAATGCGATATTTCATTGGTTGTCTATATTTAGCATATTTGGATTTTCCATACACACAAAACGCCCATGATGAATAGGGGTACATCCAGGGTATATGACAGACGTTGGCGGCGTCATTATGCCCTGGATTTCGAGGATGCTCTATATGGTACATATGTATTTAATGTATTCTGTCGGCCTCAAAGGTTCGCTTGTGAAGACGTTAAAGATGTGCAATGTGCGTGGTGTGAACCACACCGTCAGCAAGAACATAAGCTGTGACTTCGTGCACTTTTCACACTTGCAGATGAGAAAGATTCGTGATTTACAAATGTGGGCTTACTTCCCAAATCCCCCATGACTTTACGTGTCAATTAATGTCAGTGATAACAGAACGCAGTGCATCGATTCAATTTAGTTGTTAGCTGTATGTGGTTTGTGAGATTCACATTGTTGGCGTATCTGAAAGCTTGATTTATGGTAAATGGATACTCCCCACAACCCATTCGTATAAAATAGCACGTGTCGACGTCGTAGGCCGCCAGGTAATAGTAAAATGCCAATTTATTTTTGGACTGTTCATCTAGAAAACAAAGATGTGAACAAAACTCGCACATCGTAAAATGCGAATAAATCCGTCCATGTCTTTATTGTATGTATGCTGACGTCCAATAAATATCCAATCTATTTTCCAACCCCATGCATCGTTGTGTCACTGTTCATCAAATGTCTATGCTGTCGGGGATTGTCAATTGACCCCGTCATGTCCAAACATCGCTCTCTTGAATAAATATCTCTTACATCATGTAAGATACATGTAGGTTTGTTTTTCTTCGATTGTATTTCAAATCTTGGTAGTCTTTTGGAAATGAGTGTAATACATTTGTGCGTGTTTCGTATGCTTCTTAAACGACAATGACTAAAACTGACGAAAGTACCAATAATGGCCATTAATAGTTGATTGTGATGAATCCGAAATGTTAATTGAAAATCACTTTTCAAGGTTTGCAAGCTCATTTTAGCAATCCTGAGATATCCATTTGAGCAGAGTTTGGAATCTTCGTTGTTGCACTTTATCATAAAATGTCCCCATGCCCGTATACAATGTTTAATTTTTGTTTTCATGGATAACACAGTTTAGAGTTTACCTAAATTGAACAATGCACATGGTTCTCGTATAGATATGGCAAGAGGTTGGTACCAAGAGATGTAGCTGGGCGGGCTTCCATGTCGATTCGTGTCGTACCGTTTACTATTTCCTGTTGCAATCAAGTATTTTATGTACATGTACATATCGTGGCATACATGCATACTGCAGCAATCTGAAGTGGATTCGATCCGTATCAGCGTTGCTGCACGCCTGATACCCATCCACATATATTATAAAGTACCAAACTTGACATATATTCGTTGTTTAAACGACGTGAGATACTTTCATCTTCATATGAACGTTTTGCTAATATCCGTATTAGATAGTCAATAGCTAGACTTTTATCAAGACCCTACTGTTGTAAAGTTCCTTAAATATATTTTAAATCAAAGACAGGTTATTATTCCTAGGACTATACTGCATTTCCTAGCTTTGCTGTAGACTGAGGCAGGGCCAAGCAGAGATGGTTATGTTAGAGTAAGATGTTCAGTCTTGTATGCCGTGGCTCAGGGTCCTGACAAAAGTCTATTGACTAGCATACGTCTAAAGCGTTATTGCACGTCTTCCTCATCGGTTTGAATTCTTCAATGTCCAGTGTTTTGCTGGGTATATAATCAATTTGCAAGATATCCATTACCTCTGTTAACCCAACATTCATAAAAGATCTAAACCTATAGGTTTGTGAATGTAAAATAGGTACACCTACAATTGTTTCAATCGTTAAATTGAAATAAAATAGTTTTCGATATTTCGACGATCTTACAATTATTGTAGTGCTGAATTATATTTCAAATCATGATTTCCTACCTCCACATACTGTTATTTGCTTCGATATGTTAACTTAGAAAAAAAATTCATATTCTCGATGATGTTTCACACTTTGCATAGAATATAACTAATGTGTGGTGAAATATGCAGTGATAGTTTAGGAAATGATCCAATCGAAGTAGCTATTCTGATGTTGTTTGGGGTTGCCTGAGCACCGTCCGGAATTTGAACCCGTGCCGTCAGGGTCAAGTATCCATCCTTAAGTGAAAAAAGGTAGGTATGCCATGTACATGACTTGATAGATGCGCTGGTCACGCCTGGACTGTTCTAGTCCGCGAGATGGTTTATGAATGACATTGTTTCTGTATGAGCCTCTATACTTCTTTAGAACCCCATTTCCCAGCTCGTGCACTGAGGGCTAATGAATTGATTTTAGAGTGACTTAATGCAATGATGTAGCTAATACACTTAGGCTCAAGTGGATTACAAACTCAATGTTCTGTAATATAATTTACTTCTTCAGACCATTCTGTCCAAGTTTTTTCTTAAGCTGTGCCTTTAATCTTAATCAGTTTAGATTAGTAAATATATTTTGATTTTATATTTTTTGTCAGGACAAAATAGGGTTAATTACCATTCGTAAATATATTAAACCTAATAAATATAACAAATATATAATTCAAACAGATTTTGTTGTTACAAATTATATGTTACATTATTGCCAAAATTATTTATGGACGTATACAGCAAGAACGATGTGATAAAGTATCTTGTTGAAATGTAAATGTTACACGTCAGGAGACAAAACAAATATTTGGAGGAACGCTTTGGTATCGAGTAGCTTACAACAGTATGTGTGTACAGACATGTGTAACACGAACGCTTTAAAACGCGGCCATAACACGGCCAGGCCTAACAGGCAAATCCTGTCTCCGATCGGATTTGGAACTGCCCATTTAACCACACAACTGCTTCCGACAAGTGAGATTGATGAGACATCGCATTCAGCCATGTATGGTTTCAATTAAGTGATTGATTTCAACTACTGCTCTAACCGATCTTACAAGCACAAGTTGCAGAGGAAAACTCTGACCTAATCCGAGCGTATTCTATCAGCACTGACCCTGGTGTCATATGTCGCGACACTGTTGTAATGTCTCTTTAAATTGTCCATCTGAAGACGTACTAAAGTTCCAGACTTCGGTCAACACACAATGGAGAGCTAGTCCTTGTAGTTTTACGAATTTGGTTTAAAAAAGATGGGATATTGATTTCTGGAATACGTTCGACGGAGTTTAATCTTCTCTCTGTTTTGTGCAACTATACTTGGAAGTTAAAATTTCAATTATTATCTCTGAAAATTGTTAAGAAAGATCATGTTTAATGATAGTGAAATATCCTGTGACAATTTAGGAAATGATCAAATACAACAGCATTGTTTCATGTAGGATTACATTTTCTTGAAAAGTAGCCATGCTGCTACTGTTGAGGCTCGTCTGTGATTCGAACCCGCGCCCTCAGGGTTAGCCATCCACGTACCTTCACAAGTTGTGGCTGGTCTGTTTCCATTTGGCCCAGCATTCCCATCTGCAAATAGTAATTACCGTCATTAAAATTATAACGTTATCGACATAATATAGCAAACACATTTTTATCAGCTGAATGTAATTGTGGTTTGCTATGTTTATACGAAATTTAACATGTGTGTTGTATGTGAAATGTACAATCAGGACATTTTGAAAATTCGATGTGAGTTTGCAAGAATCAATACAATGATAAACTGATGATGGTCGCAATGGGATCAAACCCGATAACGGCTAGCCACAACATAGCTCAAAATAATGGCTGAGATAAGTGTTGCAAATAAGCTGCGTATTTGCGTAAAATACTCAAAGATATTTGCATTACCCAATTGACTTTAAGCTGATTGCGTAAAATAATTAAATTTAAAAAAAAAAAAGAAACTAAAAACCAAATGTATTATAGAATTCTGCGAACATTTATATACTGCGATTTTGTGGATGATTCTGTCTGGATAAATGAGTATAGATAAACTCGGCCCAATGCATTTAATATGCTACGACCCATTTTAGATTCAGGAAAATCTGTAATTAATCTGCTAACATTATCACTCAACTTTAATATTATTTTCTTTGTTCCAAATGCATTATTCTTCGTTCCAAATGCATTAATACATTGTTTCCAGTAGTCCAGACATTTGTTCTCATTTGCAGAACACAAGGCTATATTTCAGAACGGGGATTACCCAACAGATATTGGAAATATCAATTAAACTTCCATTGTTTTTAGAGTAAATATCCAATAGGTTGGAACATGATCTGGAGCACTGGATGAGAGCACCGAAATGTATTTTGAATTGCTCACTCATTACTGACTTGCAACACGAAAGATCAGTATAAAGCTAGGATTTCATTAATGCGGCTGCGGCTGCGTATCCGACTTGAGTGATTCTATTAATGTGATTTTGTATGCGGCTTCTCATGCGGTAGGTTTCGAGCTGTCCTTTTAAGGTTCGTAGAAATTATTATTATTATGAAGAAACTGCCCAGAATTCAAGTCCTCTTTCCAACAAAATAAACCCTAACTAGATTATTATGACATGTATGAACACGAACTCATTGGAGGCAGTAAGAAGGAAGAGAAATCAGTTTAGAGTAGCATGAATTCTATTTAAATTGATCCAAGAATAAACATAAAATTCTAAGTGCAGCTTTGGTGGAAGAAAAGTGAAATCATCAGTGCTCTGTCTTTCCTCAAACAGACAATTGAAATGATTAATTATACCAATTAAAGACAGAAATAAAGATTGCCAATAACGTTTTCGGAGATTGCCCCTTGATTTTCGAGGACTTGCCCGCAGTCCAGACGCACGAATCGCGTTTTGGTCCGATTGAAACTTACCGAGTGAGAAGTCGCAGCCGCATTAATGGAATCACTCTACGGATTTATAACCGTTTCAATTCAAGCGGACCGACCGCATACGCAGCAGCAACCGCAGCCGGGTTAATGGATCCCAGCTTAACATTCACTGTGACGACGCAGCGTACTTCTGGTTTACGACTGACGCCTCAGGTTCTTCGTGAGAACACTGACAAAGAGTCTACAGGCGGCTGGAAAAAAGACCGGAAGGCTGTTCACGCTTTCATTGCTTACACATTATGTGATGGGAAACAAACTGGATATACGTTTTGCTCGTCAACAAAGTTCGTAACACTTGAAGGAAAACGCATTGCCCCAGTACAACTGCACTAATGGTTGGTGCTGTAAAAGTAAAATAAGTTCTACTTGAGTGAGAGTCCTCTTCATCAATGATCAGCAAAGTTTCTTGTTCAGAACCACCTGATTTTCACAACTCTTTCCATTAAGATGCTTTTCGCTATATTCTCTGATCTTTATAGGGTTCGTCCCTGTCAATAGCTCCAATTAAACTTTGTATGAATCATTAATAGACTCGTTTGCTGAGGATGGTAAATTGGTTAAAGCATATTTTTTCTTCTATAATTGAAGGTCTTGAGCAAACCGTCTCTATACGGAGGTATTTCTTAATATTCTTAAGTCCAACTACACCATCTGTTCTGTTTGGAGAATTGGCTGCACTCGTTCTCCTTTCGAATACTTCTCATACAATTGAAATAAATGCCAAAAATGTTATTGCCGTATAGCACTTTATAAAAAATATATTTCAATGTATATCGTTTACACCCATTTGAAATGCCTCATTGTATACAAATGCATGCCTTGAAACAAGTTTCCATTTCTAATTGCATGGTTTTACCCATGCGCTTGAAGCAATGTCGCATTGTTTTAAAAGGGAGAAATACGTATATGAATTGGTATTGTGCAAACTTCTTTATCGATAGATGTATGAGTTTTATAGTTATATATAAAATCAAGTAACAGTGATGATAAACCGCGAAATATCCACGAGAACGGTCAGCGAGATCATACATGTGCTGTACACGTGTTGCTCGTGTCCTGTTCTGGATTTACACACAGTACGAGGCTATGTCACCAGGAAATTGAGCACGTGGTTGTTGGCGACTCAATGTTCGCATAATTAAATATGCTGCCTTCAGCAATAAGTTAACAGGTCAAGGTTTTCAGCCACTTGTAAATCTATCAAGTTATTGCTCATTAGCTTGGTTATTTATATTATGTTTGTGTCCAGCGCCTGCTGTCATCCTGTAACAGTAGAACATGCTTTCGTATGCATCGTTTGTCTTCAGCGCGGAGAGGAATCATTTGATTTACAGAAAGGGGGGGCTGAACAATTTTTCTCAACGCAAACTATTTGTTTTTATCACATTAGACAATTTATTTGGTTTCTTAGGTGAGTGCCGACAAACTATTTTCTTTTATTTTAAATATTTCTATACAGGGTACTTTGATTTTGAAAGTAGCTATATAGCTACAGGGAAATATATTGTATTTCAATTAAGGTTAATTGAAATGATTGCGCCCAAGGGCGCCAAAAATGTTCAAAGCACATTTCATAATTATTAACTGAAACATATATATATATATATATAATGAAATGGCCGCTCCCTTACACAGATGACCGCCAAAGTTATTAATGTAGTAATGCAAAAAAGAATGCGTCATATCTGTAAGAATTAGCAGCTTCATTATAAACGCATTTCGTAGGGTCAGACTGTGAAAAGAAGTGGACGAAGGAATTGCTTATGTATTCAAAACCATTTTGAGTCCAGGGTGAATTAGCATAAATTCACTGAAAGTAATGAAGTTAAGCTTTACAAAAAGCAGGTACATGTATTTAGTACCACGACGTGACAACAATAATTACGTCAAAATGTTTGCTGTTCCATCACTGCTGTTGATATCATTTCCTATGTTTTGTTTAAACACGAGATTCCTTTGTTTTTTTCAATTAACAGAACAAACATTGGATCGTGGGACAGCCAGTATATATCTTCTCTGAGAAAGGGCCTTGCATCCCACACAACTGGTGCGACAGAAAAACCAAAACGTATGCCTGTGAGACAGTGTTTTCTCGCCAGTATATAAGGCCATACGATGGTTCTAATCACCACGAAACTGTGCACATATCATTAAAAATACTTGGTTTTTTTTGTACTGATGCATTTAAACACCTTCTGTGGTGAAAATGTGACTTTTCAATGAGCGAAGTTGAAATACTGGCGTACCACATGCGCCTTATTTCAGTCGCATATGGAGCCACGTCGTGAACACCATTTCGATCCAAAGAACAGGAAGTACAGAATACATGCATTTTTAATAGAAATATAATTGCAGTGTAACTTCAGAGTGTCAGTTTGATACTGTTTAGCTTCATTATGAAATTCAGTTTTATCTGGGGATCCCTGGCTACACTGTGAACCCGGTGAGAGCTCATCCTGATTTCTTTGATAACAAATAAACGTTGTAATATGAATCAATAACGCCTCACGTGACGAAACATGAGACACAATAAAATGTCACGGATGCATTCTACAGTTGTTCCAGTGATCCACACCATGTACGGTTTAAAAGGATAGGTATGAAAACGTCCCAGATCCCCACAGCACATGTAGTCGATAATACATTTCTAGCCATTTCAGGACAAACTGCAGATCTTTCATCAGCTTTTTCTAAATGTTGAAGGTGCCAAAGGGAAAAATAAAAATGGATAACAGCAATTTCTTTTAAAAGCACTTTAATCATATTTTAAACTGATGCAATTTTGCCATTTGAAGAGAGAGGACTGTAATTTATAAATGGATGGAGTATAATTACTGCTCTTGATGGTGGTTTTATGTGAAAATTCTGGTTCTAAATTTGAAGAAGTAAGACCAAATTACATTATCAGATGAACGTGATGCTCTCTCTCTATATTCTCCACAATGGCCAAACAGCTACAATCGCTGTCTGATAAAACGTATGCGAAAATCATGTCAGTCTACCCACACTGTCGTATGACAGGCAGGTTTGAAAGATAAGGAATGTGAAGCATTCCATTTATATTTGTATAATTTTTTCAAAACAAATAAGAATTGAAAGGCAGAACATTATTAATGGAGCACGGATTCCCGGAAACATTTTGCAAATACAGGAACGTTTGCGTAGCATCTGTAACCAATGTTGAACCTATGAAATGAAACAAACCTTATACACAATTGCATTACATAGTTTCGCGTATTTAATTCAAATTGGTGGATAGTTATGAATCAAATACAACGCTGACTATAATACACCTCAAAGGTAAAGGATAAGCAAATATCTCACTGTTCCACGTTTGTTGTCTAAGGGTTACAAGGGCCATCTAGATGACCGGATACACTGTCTGGGTTCCTAAAGGACTGTCCATGGTTGAGAATAGCCACAGACGAAAAACATAAGCAAACAAATGCTTGTAGGAGGCAAAATTGAATTGTTGTTGCGTTCACATATCTTTCCATTGATTTTCTCCTCTTTCTAAGCATCTCTTGCACGATGAATTGCTGTATTGCCCTAAAGCTATCTTTGCAACCTAACATCATGTCAATGAATATGAAAACTTAGATTTAATTGTCGAACTGAAACAATAACTTATAAAGTCGACATTTTACGTTCATTAAACTTTCGTTATGTTTATTACTCTACTGTTCATATTAATCTTTTACCGAGGCTTGTGGACGGCGGTGACACATGCCCCCACACTGATTTAGACAAATATTAATGTTTTACCGAGGCTTGTGGACGGCGGTGACACATGCCCCCACAATGATTTAGACAAATATTAATCTTTTACCGAGCTTGTGGACGGCGGTGACACATGCCCCCACAATGATTTACACAAATATTAATGTTTTAAACAAAACATAACGAACTTGTATACCACACATTTGTACATATAGTTTCGACAAACGATTGCACATTTTAAATCGACAGTGCTGTATCATGTGAATCAGTGTTAACAGGACTGAGGGGGCCGTGGGGCGCGTCCGTATATAGACTAAAATTAATACGCTTCTGTGCTACTGTTTTAGAGTACATGACCTCGAAATCGTCTTTTTATCTTGCATTCCGATCTTCCGATCAGGTACGTATATTAAACCCTTTTGCACTGATTTGGGAATATTCGTGTCGATCTCCAAGTTGCTCTGCCAAGGTATATGATGGTTATGAACTTACGTACATGATCGTAGTAAGCATTCGACTGAAAATCACCATAGGAAGCCGTTCTACAACACTGTTCCAAATTCTCCAGGGTTGTGTGAATGACGTGTTCGTGTTCCGCTCAATTCGGTATACCGGAAAATCAGAACATTGGGAACCTTTCTGCGTACTGGGCGTTATATGTCCAGTGAGATTCCTAAAATATAAGATCCAATTTAGATTACGACGGAGCTTTAAAGAGTGGCAACTGCGGCTAAAACATATGGGAATACTTTTCAAATTGAATCCTAATTACAAAGTAAGATTGTGTTAATAATCGACCCACAGGTCTCACATCAGTTTTGGAAACCCAGTGTGTCTCTCAGTTGTGGTCAACATCCAGATCTTTCTTTTCCAAAACACGACACTAGGAACGATAAACACGCGTTGAAATATGAATATATCACGACTTATACACACACTATATAATATGTTTGTTAGTTTAACATGTCTTATAATTGTCATTCTTTCGTTTTCCACCCGGGTTATTTATTTTAATTCGCACTCGTTTTGAGAAAGCTTCTTGTACAGATTAGTGTCAATCCATTAGGCCTACATTCGGCACAACGCTGTGGCGTGTCACTATTTTTATCCTACTACTTATTAAACTCCGCACAGTTGCGGTTAGCGTACATGCTTGCAAGTCAGGAGTTATGCACACTGGGGAGTTATGTAACCTTATTTAATTAGGCAAACACTTGTATAATGTCTGCTCTACGCTTTATGTTCTTAATTTCACAAATAATTCACGAAGCATATTTCGGTTTTGGGAACATGTATCCAACTTTAAATGAAGAGGGTTTCCTTCGGCAAACTATTTGTCACATAGCACAAATACTGAGACACAACATCTGAGCTTGCTGGCATTTATAATAAATGATTGAACATTTAATAAATGGGGTTTTTGCCCTAGTCTCTTGTGCACACATATTAAACTTCTGCGATAGTCGACATTCATCAAAATAGCTTCCACCTTCATTTTCAGCCAACATACTTTTCTATCTGTCTCCTGCTGACACTTGAGCCTGGATGCGCATAGCTCCGGGGCTGGAATCAGTTGTGAAAGTCTGTTTAGACAGCCACAACCGGAAAGTTCATAAAAAAGAGATAAGGTCTGTGTGACTCCATTGATGAAAGTTTATCCTGGCGGAAGGGTATTAGAGAACAAAGTACTGAATTTCCTCGTTTGAATTGAAACTCTCTACACAGTGCTCAGAATACATAGAGGCTGTGTAGTTTTTGTAATGGATCGATTCATGCGTGAAGTCAGAGACTGTTCACACCTGAGGGAGCGACCATTGGATTTGTATGGGGTGGGGCTCGAAGATTTTGAAAGTAAATAGTTAGCAGATATCTTATTTGGAGAGAGATAAATAAATGGATTCAGATATGTATACAGTATACGGTTTATGATTATGAAATGTTTCATGAAGATTTTCATGTACCTTCCAGTCACAAACATTCCAATTAACCTTAAACTCCCCCTTTGAACTATACTTTATATTCCTGTAAAAATACATTAAAAATCAAACGTGAGTGAGTGAGTGAAATGGATTTTTACATTGCAGGGGACAATATTTCAGCCATAGCGCAATGTGATGTGTAAGAGGCACATCAGGAGAAGGGACAACACAGGATCGATAGTAAGAAAGTGAAAGCAAAAGATCCGCATTTTAGTCGCCTTGTACGACAAGCATTGGGTTACTGAGGCCCTATTCTATCCAAGTGACACCACTCACTCCCCGGAAGCCCCACAGGGTTATTAACATATGTATAAGAATTTCTGTACTGTACCTTGTCACAGTGGTTAGTTTTACTGATCTAGGTGATTCGATGCAGTGAAACCTGCAAACCTATCAGTCATAACAACTAAGAGTGACACTACATACTTGGTAATCTGTGTTGGATGATATTTTACTACAGTTGAGTAGACCGCCATAGCCCTATGGATCAACACCCATAACCCTGTGACAAGACTTGAACGTAAACAAAATATCCTGCATCTGACTCCTTGTATGGAGACATAGATCTATCTACAACAACATCACCACTAAACAGTGCACTAAACATTCAAATTTCCTTTACACTAGCCCAGTTACAAACCCTCACATGGCAAAGGCAGCAGATTCTTACGTCATAAAATACTTGACAAATATTTGATGGTCTAACTTTCCAAGAAAGGAAACAATCATAAAGAAATCTTGTATATGTTTGACACCCCTTCTATAAACATTTATGGAGGTATTTACTTACGTTTACCTACCACCTCCCACATCCTTGTGATACAGGATATATCCTATGACAGGGTGGAGTGCTTTAACCTGATATAGATAATGACAAAGAATGTGTCCTATTCATGCGTGATGTCTGTCCTCATCATTACAGTGTATAGTCAGGTACACAAGGATTCCCTCATGGTTCGGAAGACAAATAGCCAGTGAGAGTGATTTTGGATTTTACATGGTTTTCAGCAATCTTTCAGCCATATCACCACAGTGTCACCTACATCACAAAGTCAGGAACAATCTCCTGGCTAAAAGAGAGGTAGCCGGGCAGGATTCGAACCCATAATCGCCAGCCAAGTCTGGCGGTTTACTAGGCTGACACACTAACCACTTGCTCCAGCAAGGAAGACAATGTTTTGTGGCAATGTGAGAAAGATACAGAGACAGGGTGTTTGTGAGAGAGAGAGTATGTGCATGCTTTAGTGAGAGAGATTGGTAGAAATAAATGTGCACATTGTGTGGGTAAGGGGTGGGGGGGGTGGGATGGGAGGGA
>JAUELE010276265.1:0-15687 GCA_031471655.1 Diodora aspera
TTTTGCAAGCATGAGGATACTGGGGTCTTATTCTATCTGGTGTTAGAGCGACACTCCCTGGGGTCCCGTGCTGATAGGTGCCCAGGGGAGGGACTCGAACCATAACCGCCATTGCTGGGCCGACAAGCTAACCACTGCACCACTGAAACCCCAGAAGTAGAAAGAAATGACATGACCGAACACCAGAATGCAAACTGGACTGATTCCAGTGAAGCTCTCGGCAAACCGAATATGTATAAAAATTGAAACTGCGAAAAGTGAAGGCAACAGATCACCGAGAACGCAACAGATCGCTGTGAATTACCGCAACCCTTTCTATCTTAGTACCACTCTCTTGAAGCCTCACAGATACAAAGAAATAAAATGTCTGAACGCCCAAAATACACACAAGACCAGGACTGATTTCAGAGAGCGGTCTTGTCACGTCAAACAGGTATAAAAATATCAAACCTCCTACAGGACTAACAATCCCATGTCTTCCTCTCTGCTGGAAGTCGTAACAATGTTGGATGTAAAAGCCTTACCAACAACATGCATTTGCTAAGTTTTGCAACAAAAACATGTAAATCTGAGCATGGAATCATGCAATTGTCAGCGGATAAGGGCTATCCCCTCTCTTTGTGGACATGTATCCCCTTCAGTTGGACAGGCTCATCTTGTCACCGTGCATGCACTGCCTCCTTCTCCCGCTGACAGAGACGTAATACTGCAAATCTGAGTCAATACCACTTAACCACTCTGCCAATACCTCTCCATAACCGTGTAACCTTCTTAACTTAAAACAAAGGGATAGGTGATATGTTAACACAGGAATTACAGATGTAAGATGTTATATGTTGCAAGGGCAATCTTTCAGCTATAACACATGATGTACAAGGTGCACACCGAGGGAAAAGACAGTTCAAAAAGAGATTGACAGAAAGAATAGTGAATGTACCGGATTACCATTTTATTCACCTGGACGACAAACATTGAATTACTGGGGCCTAAATATTCTGACCTGAGATTATGTCACTCCCTGTAATTGAGAAGATGTTTTACATTGCAAGGGCAATATTTCAGCCATAACACAATGTGATGTGCAAGGTGCACATCGAGGGAGAAGACAGTTCAAAAAGAGATCGATAGAAAGTGAAAGTAAAGGATTCTCATATTAACTGCCCTATACGACAAGCATTACGACACTGCAGTTATATTCTCTTTCCAGGAAAAGATGAAAATGACGACAAGGCCTTAAAATGAGCTCTGAAAATATTGGGAGTGATTTGGGGTTTTATGTGGTTTTCAGCAGTCTTTCAGCCACATCACAATGGTTTCTCACCAACATCACGTCGATGTGGAGGCTCTTTTCTCTCCGGGGCTGAAAGAGAAGTGCCCGGGCAGGACTCGAACCACAGTCGCCAAGGCTGGCAGTTTGCCGGGCTGACGTGGTGATCACTGCGCCATCCAAAGCCCCTCTGAAAATATTAACACTACCACTGCCAATTTCCCTGACTGTAAAGCTAGGCAGTTGGACAAGCCCTACTTTAAACACGAAGACAAAGAATGACGGGACTATCACCGTAACCTGGATGAGGGCAGTATCTGATCTACAGAACTTCGGTAAAAAGAAATTTGGGATTGACATATGTCAGTTAACGCGTTACCAATTCAAAGAATGCTCAAATCTAAAACTTGTAATTATTCAGACTAAAAAAATTCTGCTTGTTGATCTGTATACACACACTCCAAAATCCAAAACAAAAATTGATTTTAAAGAAAGGCTTGAAAGTCAAAAACAAATTATAATCAAAATACATGTTTACATGCTTTAAATTTTTAAAGCGCTTTCCAAAAACCAATTGAAGATAGATGAAATATCCTACAAACCATCAGACACGTGAGAAAAATTCAATGTACAGTTGAGAATACACGGACACGCGACAACACGACAAACCAAGCTTCACTGTTTGGCTAGATTACTTGTCACCGATCTGCCGACAAAAGCAAATAAACAGTCATGCCATTGGTTTATTTAGTGGCGATACAGTGACAAGGTTTAGCACCTTCCTCATTTCTATGTATTTCAGCGCCCGCGCAAAGTAAGCATGTCAATTGGGCAGCTCTCTTTCGCTGTCAATAATGGATGGACGCTTCAATCAAACAAAACAATTACTTTTTACGTATTGATGCACTCGCAGACTTGTCATGAAACTCAACCAGTCGGGTTATTTCCGAAAAATAAACACTGTGTAATTTCGGATTTTATGTGGTTTCGGCAATCTTTCAGCTATATCGCCAAGATGTCACCTACATCATGTCGTTGTTAGGGGTCCATCGCGTCTGAGTGATACCAACTTTGCATACTACAATCACATTCTAGAGCTGCTGCTGCAGTGACGATACTGACTCATTATTAATGGAGCAGTATTTTACTCCACACCTTTATCCAACCTGTGAGCTAAATGATTTGGGGTTTTACGTGGTTTTCGGCAATCTTTCAGCCACATCACCACGGCCTCACCAACATCACATCCGTGTCGAGGCTCCCGTCTCTCCGGGCTGAAAGAGAGGTACCCGGGCGGGACTCGAACCACAACTACCAAGGCTGGCAGATTGCTGGACCAACTCGTTAACCACTGCGCCCCTGTCTGATCAAGATACCCAGGCAGGATTCGAACCCATAACAGGTTGCAGATATCAGGACCGACACACTAACCACTGAGCCATCCCACACTCAACTTAAAAATTGTAAACTTAAAGTACTTATACACCCAGTTCAAATGAGGCTGCCCACAGGCACTGAACATCCCATTTCCTCACAAATGTTCTGTTTGTCTTCAATGTATAAATAGTAATTTCACTTTAGCTTACGACGAACATTTTAAAAAAAATGCATTGCATCTTGTAATGAAAATGACTACTCTTTTTACAAAAAAACAAATTGTTTGGTTAAATTTTAATTTATAAACGTAATGGGAGTCACAGCTTGCTTGAGGTAGTTCATTGGTTTCCTTACTTATCAAGTAGATTGCATCTGTTTCCCAAGTAACAACACAACAGGACAAACAAAATGTAAATGAACAATTGTTGTTCGTTAACTCAGGTGGGACAGGTAAACAAAGATTAAAAAGGGCACCAGACGGAGCAAAATATCTGTACAATGCAAATAAAACACCCTGATAATTGAACAATTAACTGAAAGTAATATGCATTTACAAAATTCAAGAATACAAAACACAACCCAGTCTCTATACTTTGTGTTTGGCAACTGATAACAAACTCAACAAAAACACTGTATAGAAGTTGAATTTTCATGTTTCAACACTCGCCGTTAGCTGATTGTAATTTTGATTACAATCCTTTTTCTTGTGTTAAACAAACATTTTGCTGTTGTACAAAGTGAAACAAAATAAGCATCTATTTCTCAACTTGTTTACACATAAGTAAGAATAATGATATATCAGTTACATGCACCAAAATAATTCACTAGTCAGGAATTTTTATTTTATATTACACATTTTTCGACCATCTTTCAGCCACGGCACAAGTGTCACCTGCATCATGTCAGTGTCCAGGTTCAAATCTGCGAGCGGGAAGAGATTCAAGATTTCAGACATGATTCAAACTCAAACCTGGTAAGCCTAGGACTAACACACTAACCACTGTGCTATCCAACATCTCCTTTCAAATGGGACTGACAAATTCAAAAAATCATTTTGGTGGTGACCAACCAATTTTGTCTTGGACATTCGCAGTCATTTTTGTGTTTCGAAACTGTATAAAGTTTCAGCTAAATTTAGATGATTCCATAAATCTTAATTTACCCAGTACAAAACCGTTCAAGCACTTTCTGAGACTAACAAATATCTTCGACCCTCATTTCATTCACGTTCATTTTTGATGCTCTGAAACTGTATAAAGGTCAGGCTACATTATTGGGTCATTCCATAGTTCTTGCTCGAGTATTTACTCAGTACCAAACTGTTCAAGCATCTTTCTGAGACTAACAAACATCTTCAACTCTCATTTTTACAACTTGTGCGTCTGCCTCTTGTCACTTGAAACACATGTCCTCTATCATTCCCAAACTTTGAGTTTTCATTTCTCGCATGTTAGCTGTTAGATGTTTTTTTCAGAGGAACTAACTCGATTACGGTTCCAATTTGATAAATACACTGAGAATAATAGTTTTCTAATGCAATTTCAATAAAGACTTAAGAAATGGTCGCTGGTATTTCAGACAAAGTAGCAACAACTGCCAATAAGTGTTCACATGGCCTGTTACATTTAACAGATGTCCTAAAAATTATTAGAAGAGGAGTGAGTGAGGGAGTGACTTGGGGTTTTCATCAATCTTTCAGCCACATCACCACAGATTCACCGGGCTCTTTTCTTTTTGTCATACCCTTGAAACTAAAATAAATTTACTTGAAAGAAAAGCAATAGCAACAAATTTTATCCAGTTCAATGGTGGGTATTTGCTTTGTGTGAAACATTAAGCCCATCTGTGTATTTAGCATTTGTCTATATTCGAGATTCAGCAGCGAGTTGCCCCAATTGCCCATTAATTTGTGTTAGCAACTATTAATAAGTGATAATTCAAGAGCAATGGGCAATCCATCATGGGCAACAGAGACAGAGTGGATGCCATCCAAGTAAATCAGACTCATGCTTCATCAATGATCAGGTAAATACTCCGCATACCACAGATGTCCGAATTCTTGCATGCAGGACGTTGTTGAACCTCCGTTCTGCCACGCTACATTGGCAAAGAGGCATCAAACTGTCATGACTGTTATCTAAACCAGTCCCACTGGTCGTACGCTGAAATAACCTTCCAACAATGGCGCTGATTCACACGTTCAGCCATCAATGAAACATATTTTTCAGAATATTTGAGAAAATTATTTCCATTTTTAAAAGTGTATTACGCAATATCACCAAAGGGTCATGACTCCTATTTCCTTCCTGGTGTGGTTTCGGGTCAGCAAAGGATGAGTCAAACAAAATTTGAATCTGTTGTTTTTGCTCCGTGTTTCTCAAACATTTCGGCTGCCACACAAGAATTTTTTTGGCCTAGCAACCCTCAGGGCTGTAACAAACTGTCTGCCAACCTTCAGGAGCATCCTCATGACCTTCTCTGGGCTGAAAGAGTCGTGCCCGGGTGGGACTTGAATCACAACCGCCAAGGCTGACAGATTACGGGGCCGACGAGCTAACCACTGCGCCATCCTGCACCCTATACAGGTAAGGAGGCTATCAAGGACTTTGAAAGACTCTTTCAGGGTACGTTCCTTTGGGTCTTCAAAATCTCCTGGAGATATTGGCGAGTAAGGAGAACAACGGAACACAAGTCGGAGAATGTCCGGAGATCTCCGAACTCTCCCTTGCTTCGAGGTGCAAAATGATGTGTCACATTCTTCCTCATCGTCATCATCTTCAAAATGTTTACGAATAGCAACAAGCAATGCAGGGAAAACAGATCGCTCACTGTTAGCGGCCATGATGGTATTCTCCGGGAGATTCTCCATTCAGAGATGGCACTCCATTGAGTGTTCTCCAATGGAAATTCTCAAGAACAATTTTGGAGATCCAATGGAACGTACCCTAAGAGTGAGTGAGTGAAATGGATTTTTACATTGCAGGTGGCAATATTTCAGCCATTGCAATGTGATGTGCAAGACACACATCAGGAAAAGGGACAACACAGGATCGATAGGAAGAAAGAAAGAGCAAAATATCCTCATTTTAGACGAAGTATGAGGATACTGGAGTACTATTCTTTCTGGTGTTAGAGTGACACCCTCGGGAACCCCATGGGGTGACTCTTTAAGAGCTGAACAGGATGACACTGAACTGGTACAATTTGAAGACATAACTGGACACATTTATGATTATGTCAAGCTCATAACCAGCAACATGATGTTCACATTTGCAAATCTTCACGATGGCGTACTTGTACAAAATGTCCCTGATAATAAACAGACACAGATCCGGAACAACGGGAACGTGTCACTTGAGTTTAAAATTTTTAAAATGGAGTTTAAACTATTAACCGGGAGCAAAACGATTAGTTTTCATGGCCGTTCTCGTAGCCCTTTACCATCAATTAGAGGACAAAAAGATGTGCCACATGAATGCACTGTGCAGTAGTCTTTGACAGTTCGACATCCTT
The DNA here is from genome assembly GCA_031471655.1 of Diodora aspera. NCBI lineage: Eukaryota > Metazoa > Mollusca > Gastropoda > Lepetellida > Fissurellidae > Diodora > Diodora aspera. The sequence continues at coordinate 6,158 of JAUELE010276265.1, forward strand.
CCACGTAGTGACTTTTTCCAATCCATTCGGTAATTTCTCTGGAGAATCGGCTCCTGGCAACCTAGGCTTCTGACGAACTATCAAGGAGCTTCGAGACAGTCTCATCACAAGTCAAATGCGCCTGCTTTTTTTTCAATTTGCTTTGGCACATACATCCAGCTATTTCCTCTTCAAACGAATATCGCTCCATAAACACAATGTGAAATATGACAAGGCCCAGGCAGCAATGCCACACGACCAAACACACCATTTTTTTAAACAACAGTTAATACTGGTTTGCATGTATATTATTCGAAGTTTGGCACTTTTACAAAACTGACAATAAACTGATGAAAAAAATTAAACAAAAGCAATTATTTCAGCTCACGTTGTAAACATGTTTAAACTGGCACACGAATACTGCACCAGCTGTTGCCGAAACACAGAATATTTTCACAAGTTTCCACTTCATGCAATTAAAGTACAGGTATTTTGCATGCGGGCGCACTCCCAACTGAGAATTTAATGATCAACAAATAATTTTCCAAACCGCGAAACAATTAACACTGGCTTCATATGCATAATTGTAGCAACACCAACTGTAGCGACCTGCATAGAATATTTATCGCCAAATTGATCAATCTATTTGTCATATGCTCCATGTTCAGTTCAAGCCTGTATTCCACGTTATGAAATTTTCTTACTTTATGGTTCCTTGCATTATTTATCAATAGCGGAGAGAATCGAGAAAATTGAATCTCCATTTGTTGCAATAAAGGGGCTTTTCCTAAGCCTACCGCATTAATAAGCTTGACTTCAGTTCATGAAGGCATCAATTACCGATGAATTAGACATTAAAATGTATCTAATAATAATGGAAACTTGCAACTGTTACAACTGACCGTTTAAGAACTCAGCCAGTCGGTCATAAACTCAAATGGTTGAATGAACTTGGGGATGGTCTTTGTCCAAGTGTCTGGAAGTTCAGAACAACTAGGGGGCGGTGTTTATTCTCCGAGAATTAGTCACTGCTGTATCTAGCCTGCCAGCTCTTCCGCTTCAAGTTGGATATGTGGTCTAACTCAGTGGGTTTTTTTTTTTTAAAATAACTCTTAGAACATAAAAACTGACATAAAATTATGTACATACCACGATTAATACACAAAAGATATATCATGTTTGTAAGTTTTGATGTTTGTCTTCAAGAGCCTCATTTATTTTGGGACCCCCATGCCATAAAATAAAAAAACAATGCATTCTGAACTTTCCAACAGAATCTTGAAAATATTTGTAAACATTCGGAAATGTTACACTTGCAAATAAATGCATTCAGCTTACATTCGGAAAGCACTTGGAAAACGATGGAACATTCTTTGGTAAACCCTCACAGAAAGATTCGAAATGAGGCTTGCTATTTGAAAGTACAAAATAAATCCATCTGCCAGGACAAGGGAATACGGTGATAATATAATTTAAGCACACACTTTCTGCAATATATGATTTACAGTTTATGTTATTTATTGCACACAGATAGCGCAAGACATATTTTAGCATTCGAAACAGGTATCTAACTTTAAAAATATTATTTCATAACAGATTTTTTATAAAGGCCAAGTCAATCAATCATAAACGACTTAACCTCTCCACTCAATCTATGCATTCATCTTTCGCTTGGGGCTATTTACCTTGAAGAACTTGGGAAAACAGATGATCAGCTCTACAGGTGAACCAAGAAAAATACAAAAAGGATTTGCAAATTTTCACCGAATTCAGACTTGATGCAAGATAAAAGGGTCCCATTTTTAAAAGCCGATTTTCATCTGAATAAAATTGTGACTGGACTTTGACCCAAATTTTATTGTGAAAGACAAATTGTCCCAATCAAACAATGGAGGATATCTGTTTATGCAAAACTGATGACACTCATATCATTCTTTTATCTCAGAAATGTGATGTAGGCGTGAAAATGTTTTTGGTGGTATTTGCTCTGACAGTCTTCTTCCACAGATGAACATAAATTCAGTGAATAAAACATCCAAAATTCCACATTGGCCCCTTGCTCAAACAAACAATTCTTAAACTATCGTATAGGGAGCTGGATGATTTTTGATACAGTGAAACTGTGGATGGTATTGATGAACGAATGGTGATACCACAATGTAAGTTGCTCAGAATAAATTTTGTTTTTGAATTATTTGGGAAAAGCCAAGATATTATTTTGCACTCAAAAATTATGCCTTTTCCAGTTTTTGTTCATGTGTCACACTGGTGCAACAGGTCAAACACAGCATGTAAAATTATTATTATTATTATTATATAATTATTATATAACTATTGTTATCATTGTTGGTGTTATTATTATTATTGCCTGATCACAAAACTCGTACCTGGGAGACCACAAACTTATTATTTCATTCAAAGGCATCCGTAATTTAAACCACAAAAATACGATAAAAATCAAGTTTCATAATAGGCATACCGGTATGTTTTTATGATCTATTATTTTCCATGAATTATTTATCAGAACCTGCAATTATAACAGATATTAAACATTCACACGTGCCCCGAGGTTATGGATATGGCGGATGCAAACAACCGCATTAGACAATAGTATATACTTAACATAGAACAGTATTGTATTGTTCAGAGTTCATTCAAGGTTGACAGACAATTTTCAGGACTGTTTTACAGGATCTCTTTATCTGAATTTTCATTTTCCCTCTGTGACAGTCTGGAGAAACAAATTAAAATGTAAAAAATGTCTCGGGTTTTGCATTTCCTGGACTTTTTCTCCCCTTTCAAGGACTTTCCAGGACTATTTTCCTGCATTTTCAATTTTCAGGACTTTGTAGTCCAATGATCGAACGCAAAATGCAATAGATACGACAGTATGCAATTCGGTACTCCTGCTCCATGACTGTGGATTTATTTTTTTTCATGAATTAATTTTTAAAGCCTTTAGCCAGTCTACAAATCAAGTCTAGCTAGCTTCTATTCCACATGAAACTGCATTGTAGGAGCAGGGCTCTTGAAGGAATAAAATTAAATATAATAAAATAATTTAAAATATTTTTTAGTCTAGCAATTCAATTATAATGGGAGTTACAGACTTTGATATACGCAAATTTACTGATTTAGATATGTTGAAATAATGTTTTATGGGGCAAGGGCAATATTTCAGCCATAACACAACGTGTGCACTGAAGGAAACGATAGTTCATAAAAAATCGATAGAAAGAAAGTCGCACCAAAATATCCCCAAATGTTGTGCACTGTGTGAAAAATCGGGGAAATTGCAAATGTGTATATTATGACATACAAGACTATTGTGAAGTGTGAAGATTCTTTCACCACTGTCGACAGACTATAGACAAAGCACAGAGCTAAAGGAAACAACCATTCTTGTGTGCTCGGACCTAAGCCACTAAAAACAGTTTTTAATTGTTTTTGTTTACGCACTCAGTACTCCTTCATACAACAATGTCCTCCTCACTGTGGAAAATTAGGAGTATGTACTCCTTGGCATGGAGACATTTGCAAGAGCACTGAATATTGATTTGAATTTTTGTAAGAAAATAGTAATTTAAATCAATACATTTACTCTCAAAGCAATTATCATACCATGAATAAACAATTACCAAATTCTGCTAAAACAGATGCATCGTTTTGTTGAGCACTTAACCTGAATACTAGAACCTTGTACTGCGTACAAAAAACCCCCGACCCGATGAAGCATAAACACAGACTGCCATGGCACTAACGCAGTGTAAAAAGTAAAGTCAGTCAGTATAAACACATTTCCCTGAGTATAAATAAAACTGAGACTATGATCAAGGAAACTACGCAACAAGCTGATCCCTTGACGAGGGAACACAACTATCTATATATTATTCACAAACAGAATATACAGCAGGGCCTTGGAAGTACAACACCGGTTAATTATGTCCCAAGAGAGGTTTAAACCGCGGAACGATTTCTCGAACATTTCCGCCCATAACAGACCCAGCCCGAGACGATCTAGCATGATGCTCCGACACACGATTAAAGTAATTTCTAGGAGGATTGTGTATTGAACGAAACCGAAAATATTGACGATAAATTTGAAGCTATCCTTCCCTGCAGGCTACTTGGAGGCGACCTTTCCTGACCTCTTTCCCGTTAGTGACACAAAACAAGCCGCCATCTCGACTGTTGTGCAAGCCAAATTCATATTTGATAGCTTGCAGGAATTTACAAGTCTCGAGGGATCCCCCCCTTCCCCGAAACTCCGGTCTAGAGAAAATACATCAATAGATACAGCAAATAATAGGTATGGAATTATTGACAATACCATCTCTTGGGGAGAACAAATGGAACTCTGCACTTGCACTGAAAGCCACCAGCATGCAATATAATGCTTGATTCGCGCAACGAATGTTGTTTTTTCCAAATTTGCTAATTTTTCACCGCTGAGGGTATGAATTTTCAAACCTGAACCTGTTAAAGTTTTGGGGATATGCCAACACTGAAGTTAGAAATTCCCGATGAGGATTCGTGGAAGCCATCTGCTAGGCGGCCATGACTTTGCGGTAACTTATCAAATATTTACTGGAGTTGTTAAGTAATCAATTATTTACTGTAGCCAAAGACGATCTATACATTGTCTTGGGTACATGAATCATTAATCGTATCAACTTTATACACTGGTATTTATCAACAGACCACATTGATTGGGACATCTCGTGTAACACAATACTCCTTGATATTTAAAAAAAACCATTCCTTAACAATCAGAACCAAATCTAAATGAAAACAATTGTTTAATGCATAGATGTACGAAAGAAAAATATAATACATGCGTCTTTTGAAGTCCAGCAGAAAGGAGCTGGTCAAGTCAAGGAATCAATTACTGTGGCCAGGCATAAAATGATTTGCTGATTGCCCAAGATGAACATGGTGCTTGTTGAGGGCCATATTGAATGTGGAGCGATGCCGCGGTGGTCATTCCACGCACATCGTCTCTAAGAGCCAGACAGGCCGGTCAAGACGTCCGAGATGGTCACGTATGTGTACTCAAGTTGTTCACAGATTACCAGCAGTGACCCAGACACGACGATCTCATTCAGTCCATCATCGGCAGAAGTGAAGAGAGACGTATACGCAGACACTCGTAGGACAACAACCGCGACTGTTTCACAGTGGACAGGATGTGTGTGGAATACGCAGGACTAAATGCAAGCTTTGATCCGCGTTAATAAGAGTGTGTGTGGGTATAATACAAGAAGTGATCCACAGAAGCTGGACGGGGAATTCATACACTATCAGGTTTCCCAGCTCAAACACCGTCATCAGACAGATACTAAGCTTTGCTGTGGTCTTTTTGGCGGACAGACCCCTGATTCATTTTCTTTGGTTCGAGTGATTTTGGATTAAATGTGGCTTTCGGTAATCTTACAGCCATATCGCCAGTGTCACCAATATCAAGTCGTGCCAGGGCCATTCTCTGAACCGAAAGAGGTACCGACACGTCAACCACTGTGCTAGCTTAATTTCATCTTCTATGAACGATGTAGAACACCGAGACTTCGCTAAAAAAACCCACTTCCATCCATCTTTACGGACAACAAAATCCACAATGCAAAGAGAACCATACCCAATATTTAAAAACAAATTTTCAAATCACTGAATTATTTGTAAATTTATTTTTGAAGAAGAAATATGATTAGAAGCAAGCGTTTTACGCAACAAATGTCGTAGCTTCACAAAAAGATCATAGAGATTCTTGAAACAAGTTTACCACCACTTTAAAATATGACAGAGGGAGGGTCTTGCAGAGGAAAGATCCAAAATGTCAAATTGATTAAAATGCTTCCCTCAAGTCAAAGTCATCCAATTACATCAGATGCCAGAATACATCTTCAGAGGTAATTGATCACAAAGAGCTTTCTTATTGGATCCAGTCTTTCAGTTGATATCATTGATACAAGACAGAATATTCTAATTTCTAACATCAATGGAATTAAAATCACTGTGAAGAGCAGAACTGCACTCCAGACTAGGACGTCTTCAGAAGATGCTTACGTTGTATTGTCTCAAAACAACAGGAACAGGTTTTACGCAAGTTTTCGTGTCCGTACACACTTCAGGACTATCCTGTCTGACTGTCTACTGCAATATTTTTAAACATCAAACATAGTTTTCCTTTTATAGTTTTTGTGCATGACAAACACAATGGGACAATGACCAAATGCTCAATTTGGCCTAATTGAACGAATCTTAGTGATCAATTTTTCTGCTTCAAGCATATTGATTTAGCAATTGCAAGCCCCGATGACGTTTACGCTTATTTTTGTGAAACTATTGATGTTCAGTGAAATACTTCAATACCAGTTTTTGAACTCGACATCTCTTTCCGAATATCTAGTCCACCTTGTTTTTTTAAAGTTTCTACAGTGCACTTTCTACAGAGTTGCTTCCCCTACTTCCAAATACCACCAAGAAATTACACCTCTCATCCTTCTGTGATTGCCCAGTCACTGTGGAACTGGTGTATCGCAGAATTAACTTTTCAAAAAATTTCTTCACCATCAGTTTTATGGAACGACAAAAACTTTTAATGCTGATACCAATTTTCACTCAGGAAATAGAACATCCATCATGGTCAATTGGATGAAAAAGCTGACCATGTTGCTTGCTCTGATCTGAGAGAGCCCCACTCGTGCAGAACCTGAGAAAGTTCTGTTGACCGGCAGATCATGATTTTCTTTGTTATTAGCTAATGTCTCTAAAAAGCTAAAAAGAGAGGTGCATGGGCGGGACTCGAACCACAACCGCCAAGGCTTACAAATTGCCGTGTCCACGTACTAACCACTGTGCCATCCCCTCCACCCCAGCAAAAGGAAACAGACCTCTTCTGAAAGAATTCAGCCAGAAGGGAACCATTCTGCAGACATAATATTACAGAAACAGCCTATCAAGAGTTAAAGAAGTATACTTTTATACCATCTCCAAGATCAATTGTGTATGCACATACCGAGCCCCTACAAATTATTTTCTCTTCTCTGGTGTATTTAGAGCGAGGGGAAACTATGGTTTGCATCACAAAACGAATACAGTAAACCTATCTAAATGCAAATTGACAATGGCATAAAAACGTCATCCGTTAAAATTTATTTTTTATAATTTGCTTCATTCAAAATATGTCCGTAAGACTTCTAAAATGCTAAAGATTAAAATTTAAAACTAAAAACTCCATTTTCTTTAAGTGCTTGTGCAAATGAAAATCGTTAAACAAACAAGCCTTTTAGTTCATCCCAAGAAAGAAAAAAATTCCGATACAAGGTGCATTAATTTCCTAAACATTTTAGTTTCATTTTTCTGAAAGGATGACATGATGTTATCCCGATTTCCCATCTACTTATCTCAATAAATCAATAATGTCGTGTTTAAACCTGTTTTTAGAATCAATAAAGCGTATTAAAACCCTGTAGACTGATAAACTGGATGCGAAACACAGGACACGTATTCGACGGCAAATCCCAGTCAAACACAAGCCCATGATGTGGCGCCATCCAGTATTCCGAACACTGTGCAAGTATCCAAGCTTCAGCAGGTCTTGTTGATACTAGTTAAAATGACCCACATAAAACTAGTGAACAACACACACATTTCCAACGGACAAATCTGCCATTATATCCACGTTGTTTTAAACCGCAAGGCAAAATGCTTTTAAATCTGCTTACAGCATTGAAATTAATCCACTTGAGTAAAACAAACGCAAATTATTCAAAATATTTACAAGACACATTTTACCTAACTGTGTCACTGATGACAGCAGGGATGTTTTACGCTGCAAGGGCAATATTTCAGCCATAACACAATGTGACGTGCAAGGGAAACGACAATCCAAAAAGAGATTGATGGAAAGAAAAGGGATAGCAAAAGATCTCTATTTTAGTGACAACACGCACTGGGTTACTGAGACCCATGAGGACATCACAGATGAGGATAAAAATGATTTGCAGCAGTAAAACCTGCAAGTTAATGGTATGTAAATTTATACTCAAATAAAATGCTACTATGATCCCAATACAAGACGATTTAAATACAGAGTTGGAAAAAGACACTGAATTGCAAAGCTGATCAAGTTGAAACAGAACATTATTATTTACTGGTGATTTTCAACACATTTTTGGCAAAATTGTTAAGAAGCATAATCTTCGTTTGCTCTCCCTGGAACGCCAACATGAAGCTTTTTCAAATTTATAAAATACATTTTGGAACGTTTATGAAAAACGAGCGACACTGATAAATTCTCTTCTGGCCTCACGACAGTAAAGAAACAAATTCATAGCAATTGTGAATGCAAATTCCCCAAACTTCAACTGGATGATTGCATATCGAGTCAAAATGAGACAACAGAAAAATTGCAGTGTTTGCAATGGAATCTTGATGAAATAGATTTCAAAAATAAAAGCAAAATAGAGTGACAATGATAAATTAACAAGTACTTTGCCAAATGAAGATCCGAGGAGCCACAAAGCCCACGACGACTTTTTAGACCTCCCAAACGACCTTTATTTCCAGAATGGGTGTCTTTTTGTCTTAAAACGCATAGATTAAAATGACATAGAATTCTGGATGAAAATGAATATGCCTCCGAGTCGGCAATAACATTCAAATGAAAGATTAATATAACGGGATGAAATGTGATAAAACTCCCAGCACACTCAGGGCTATAATGGGTCAAAGGGATTAAAAAAAAGTCAAACAACGTCAGCAAAGTCAGCAATCTTTCAACTATATTCAACAAAGGACCATTGAATCTGTGCTCAATGGGTGAGCGAGTGAGGTTGGTGTTTACTGTTGCTTTTAGTGACATTTCAGCCATATTGCGACTGGGTTGAATGGTAAGTAGGGTCGGCTGAAATTTAAACCCGCCTGCTATCAGGTTGGTGTAGTGTTGTGCCATCTTGACACCTTGAGAGAAAGCAATTTTTCAGCCAATTCCAAAATGAAAGTGATTTTTGATTTAGCATGGTTTTCGGCAATCTTTCAGCCATACTACTGGTGTTTGGGTTAAATCTCCAGGCTGTAAGAGAAGTACCCAGGCAGGATTAATATCCCAGCTCGGGTTTGGGATTTGATGTAATTGTGTAGCATGTCTTTCAGCGACATTTCAGCTACATCAGAGTTTTGGGGGATCCTCCAAGCTGAACAAATTTAAGGCCAGGAGTGAGTGAGTGATTTGGAGTTTTACATGGTTTTCGGCAATCTTTCAGCCAAGGTCTCACCAACAAGTCGTTGTCGGGGCTCCTGTCTCACCTTGCTGAAAGAGGTGCCTGGGCAGGACTCGAACCACAACCACCAATGCTGGCAGATGGATGGGCCGACACGCACTCCCGCGCCCCTTTAAGGCCAGGATTAGAACCCCAAATCTTAAAAGCCAACAGACTGCTGGTGGATGTTACACCACTGTGCTTAGTTAAATCCTGTTCACAAGGTTGGATTTGAAACCACAACCATCAAATCTGTGGTGTAGCAAGAAGGTGGTCTATTCAGGAATGTGGGTA
>JAUELE010276265.1:15697-28391 GCA_031471655.1 Diodora aspera
CCCCCCCCCCCCCCCCCAATCCTCCTGAGCTTTAAGCCAAACTTCTCACATGCCCTCTTTTTATTTCTCGAAACACTGATTTGTGCTCCTCCATCAATAGCATTATCGAAAAATAAGTGGACCAACAACCAACCCAAGTTGGATTCAAACCCAGACTTCCAAGACTGACATACCAACACCTGAAGCACTTACTCATGTCCTGAACCCATTCCAATCTAATTTGGAAACGGTGGCACCACAACCCAAGACGGAGCACTAGAAGCCACTTTCAAATACATCTTGTCAAATGCTTACTTAATTGATTTCTGCAGAGCAGAGCAATTATTGAAAATTTATTCCATCGACAAGGGTATTTCTTACGGCCGTTCCAACGTAACCACAATCCAACTGACAAACCCGTTCCAAAAACCACAGGCAGAATAACAACATCTTCGAATGTGATCAGAATGCTAATGAACCCTTGAAAGGGACGGAGAAAAAACGGGAATCTGAATCCTATTCTTGAGAATCATATTTAAACAGGTTCCAGATCAATTCTCAATCTTAATACTGATGAGAGTTAAATATGTCCAATTCTACAGAGTCATTTTCGGCGGCCCAGAACAGAATCTGGTGATGCCAGTTGATGCAATACTATCCCACGGTTCTCGCTTTGGGTCAGAATGAGTTGACACATGCCAGTGAAAACTGATATTCATAGCCGGGATTACGAAACAAGTCGAAGATCCACATGTTGGTTTTCTGTGGGTGCATGGCTGTGCATTCATCCTTGGAGATGAGTTACCTAGCGACTGCAGACGTCGTAAACAGACTCGAATGAAAGGCACGCAAAAGCGGTGGCGAGAGGCGAGGGCTTTGTTCATCGGAGGGAAAGGTCCATTAAAGACTCGACCATGGCGCTGACAAGCCAAGAAAGTCGAGGAAAAGAACTCGGAAGTTATCCACAGCAAATCAATGAGCTGATGGACAAACCAGGGAAGTTAATGCCAGTAAAAGATGCGCAAGCTGTTAATGTTATGACGCTCAACTCAGTTCAGTCTCCCAGATATTTAGGCTAAATATCTGATGGCTCTGCTAGGAGTTCCGTATGCTTTTAATGGAGCTTGTCTTCAAATCACCAATGGCGCTTCAGTGACACTCGCGACCCTCGTATTGATTGTCCAATAAACCTCTGTTGTTGAAGAGCGTTTAACGAGTTGTCATTATCAAGCCACAAGTCCAAGAAATGCAACACTTCTTAAAACCCTCGGCAGTGAAAGCCGATGCGTAACCCAGCTTCTTGGACCAGAAAAAAAGGTGTCGCTCATAAAAACGGTCATGGACATTTTATCCGGTCGTAATCCCGACTGGAAAGACTCCTCAAAGAACAAGTCATGTCTGGCCTGTGTTAATTACCACTTCCATAAGCTTATCCCAGTCACTGATAAGCAAGGCGAGGAGAGGAAGAAAAGTGCTATGGAATGCCTCCTCCATAATCATTTCAACACCAGCTGATCGATCACTGAAATCCCTTCAAACGATTTTCAAGTGCTGCCATTTTTTTCTGTTGAGATATTTATTTCTCAGGTTTGACCATATTAAATATCTGTTTCAGGAATAACAGCCGTGCTACCTCAAAAGGATCAATCGATACTGGGATTCAGAGGAATCGGCACGTGTAACTTGAGTGCCTACGGACTTCTCAAAAGGAGGGACACAACACAATAGAAGAAAAAGGTGTCAAGGCATCCTAGAATTTAAAACTGCAAAGATATTTCAGAAGATTTTAACAGGCACTGAAGTGTTTTGAAATTGGCATGTTGCAATATCGTCATATTTATTATATTTTAAGACACCTTAAAGTGAGTGAAGTGAGTCACTCTGGATTAACGCACTTTTGGTAATTTTTCAACCATATCGTCACGGTGGCTTCAATCTCCTGGCAACACGACAGCGACCCGGACGAGATTCGAACTGGGAGCCTTTTGATTGCGAGTCCAGTGTGGTAACCACTGCGCCAACCCCGTGCCCTACACCTAAAAGTGACTCCAAAGGGATGGCATCATGCCATTCGTGTAATCGTGGATCTTTGCGTGAGTGTGCATGCATGCACAGCTGAAAACTGGCGGAAATACAACCGTAACAAACAATGACATTGGCATGTAAAATTCATCCAGAACTTCCAAACTTCTGAAGTAATAAAACTGAGGTTGGGGACTTTTTTTAATCAAGGGATTTCACGCAGAGATGAAAGACGGCCATTATTTAAAGCCGACCGTATACTCAACGATCATTAATCAGAAATAACTGTATCAAACTACTAAAAAAACTTCCCTAATGCTTTACACCAACAACTAGACAGCGGTTCAGAATTTAGGGTTACACCGACAACAGCTATATTACATCACTGGTTACCAGGAGCAAAACATAAAACAGCTCAAAAGTTGGACAGCTAACGGACTTGACAATAATCAGGGAGATGGTTAATCTGGATAAAACTACCACAGATCACAACACCCAAATTGCAGGCCCTGCCCACCAAACTGTAGTTAAGTAAATGTGAGAGGGCATCTGTTGCCAGACGCGGCCTCTCCCTCAAGGCTTTTCCTGTGCAGACAGCAGCTTGGCAGGGCATCAGGAAGCCATGACCCGTTTGCTGTCCTCGTCAAGAAAGAAATCAGCCCCTAACAGGTAGGTCAGTGTCGTCACCAGACCCAATAAATCCCACACAAGCAGTCTGAAGAGGTTATAAACCGTCTCTGAATCTCAAGAGGCCAGTTCAACGGTTTCCTGTAACTTGTTTAAGCATGAACTTGGGTCTCAGCAGTCACTGAATTTTGGCTGTGCTTGTGAAACCGTCTCTGAAGTGCAAGTTGTACGAACTTCTTGGTGTGGACGACGGCAGAAGCTGCTATCCATCAGGCGGGAAGCTCTGTCAGTAATGAACACTTCCTTGTTCGAAAGTTTTTCTGTCGTTTTTTCGCCCCCCTCCACAACTCAGAATGAGTTGCTATACAAATGATGAACAGTTTCCTGGATCAAAATGGTTTTTGCCAAACATGGACTTTGAGAAACAGCATATAATCAATAAATTTGAAAGAAACTAAATAGAAAAGTACATTTCAGTTCTCAAAAATGATATCACACCAAAATGAAATGCGGTGAATAAATAAGAAAACAGCATCAGCATCCTATATCCTCATCTTTTTAAATTTTCAGTACCACCAACCGAGAGTATCATCCTACATCATCATCAGCAACAGCATCCAACATCACTGGCAACCTTCATCATCATCATTCAATATTAAGAACCTAATCGTCATCATCCTCATTCAATATCAACAACCTAATCGTCATCCACATCATTCTACAGGATCAGCACAAGCATCACTCTACATCATCATCATCGGGGTGCGAGATGATGCAGTGGTTAGTGCATCGGCCCAAAGATCTGCCAGCCTTGACAATCACGGTTAGAGTCCCGCCTCCTACCTCTCTTTCAACCCGGAGATTGGAGGCTTACATCGATGTGGTGTTGTGACACCGAGGTGATATGGCTGAAAGATTGCCGAAAACCACATAAAATCCAAAATCACTCATGCATCATCATCATCATTGAGTGAATGTGATTTAACGTAGCAGGGGGGTAATATTTCAACCATAACGCTACGGTTAGTACAAAGGGAACCAAATGTTTGAGCCAAACAAAAGTGACCCAGCCGGGATTCGAACCCCCGACCTTGCGGTTGTGAGGCAGGCTCTCTACCAACTGAGCTACCCGGTCCCTCATCATCATCAAGCATCATCAGCATCATCAGCATCATCATCATCATCATCATCATCATCGAGCCTAATCAGCATCATCAGCGAGCCTAATCAGCATCATCAGCAAGCCTAATCAGCATCATCAGGACATACTCAACAAGAAGCAAAAGTCCCGGATTAATTAAGCAACAGTGCCTATAATCAGGCTGACATATGGCAGGTATCTATCATTAGATTAGGGATAAGGTACGACTAGAGTCCCATGATGATTCAAGCAGGCCATTTGCTGTAGCAAATTACAGCAGCGGTCTTGATCACTCCACCCAGTCACTCAAATGGGTCATCAATTATACAAAAATGACCACCCAGGTCCCCCCAGCTTACCATGACAGATGCTGATGACCAGCCGGACTGGTCAGTAATTATGTCCAGAGGGAAGAGTGAACATGTGGGCCTGTGGTCATTTACAAGAACTCTTTCTTTCACTCTGAGATGAAAGCGAAATAAACCATGGACAGAAGTTTCTTCAAACTTGCATGTTAAAACCAGGAAAGGGGTAGCAAAAACACAAACTTCAAGAAGACGAAACTGTATTTTCTCTTTAGCAAAATTTCTTTCTTTAAGTTTTATTAACTTTCATTAGAGACCTTTGCCTTTTTAAAAAACTTGAGATAGTTTAATCAAATTTCATTATCAATGGCGATGGTTTGATAACAGTACCACAAAGTTGGAGAAGAATCGTGGCAAATGTTCTTTTTTTGTTGTTGGAAAAATTGCGCCTGGTTAATCTTTGTTGGTGGGCGACTAGTACTACTTTCAATAAAACTGTTTTTATTCCATAAATCTACCTCGCCAGACAGCAAACAGAAATCAAATTATGTTCAACAAATCTTCGTCAATTAGCCCCACTCACTGACAAAGCCGTGCAAGCGTTTTTTTCTTATACCAATGTTTCTGAATCCGTCGTAAAGCATATTTCAGTCTCCGACATCTTGACCTACTTAACGTAAATTTCACAGTAATCTAATATCGTGTAGGACATAATTCACCCTCGTGTCAATCGGCAAGTACATGATTGTTTTTCACAGCAATTAACACAACCAGATTTCAATAACCATTAGAAAGGAGAAGTGTGACTGTTCAGTTGACCATCTATTGTCCTGGTCCTCAAGTCTGCAGCTCGACAAGGAAGCTGACCATTGTCCAGCTGGCTCAAGTACCTCGACTGGTCACTCTGCTTTGCTCTGCTCAATTTGTATCATCATTCTAGGTATCACTAGGTCTTCAAACCTGCAGCTCAATAAAGACATTGACCATTGTCCAGCGAGTCCAAATATATGGTCACTCTAAGCTTTGCAACTTTTCATTTCAAATTTTCTGTCTTATTTCACAGCTTGACGAGTATTATCAATGTATCTCAAGACCGCAGCTCAACGAATAGGTTGACCAATGTCCAGCAAGTCCAAATATCTCGTCACTCTAAGCTTTGCAACTTTTCATGTCAAATTTTCCCAGTTTTCTGTCTTATTTCACAGCTAGATGAGTATTATCAATGTATCTCAAGACTGCAGCTCAACACAGAGGCTGACCAATGTCCAGCAAGTCCAAATATCTTGTCAATCAAAGCTTTGTAACGTTTCATGTCTTATTTCACAGCGGGATCAGTATCTTCAAGCCTGCAGCTCAACAAAAAGGACGACCATTGTCCAAGTACCTGGTCACTCGAAGCTTTGCAACTTTGCAAGTCTAATTTTCCCAGTTTTCTCTGTCTTATATCACAGCTAGATTAGTAAACTGTCAGTTCTTGTATTCAGCCGGGAAATTACCCATACATTATTAATGTGATTGCGTGCTGGCCATGTGAAGCTTTGTTGAACTTTTCATCCTAAACAAAGACCTGTTCCCTGACTCCTCCTCTAGATGCGCACACAAGATAAACGATTAAGGTTAATACATCTCCCGAAATCAATACATTTTTTGGGTTTGTTATTTCATTGACAGTTATTGTCTTAACACAATCAATAGTCAAGATGGATGGCTCAATCTAATGAAGTTCAACCTCTAAAGGAAATAAAAATTTCATTAATGTTGCAACTTTCTACTCGATTCTACTCCATTCAATTTAGAGACGTTTTTGCATGTGTAAACCTGTAGCCACGAGCTATGGGTATTGTCAAACTGGGAAACTGGGATAATTTTATTAGAGGTATTCTTCCACTTGGGGAAAACGTGTCTCACCCAACTTTAGCTGAAGAATATGGTTCCGCTACATACTTCGAAATTATGAAAATATCAGGCGGGAGCGTGAAATCCCAGAGGCAAATTGTATTTATAAGTTCCGAGATGCATATAACAAATATGTAGATACTTCAATGCAACAGACACAAGCTGTTACACACTGCATCAGACAGATCATGTCATGGAATTCATAGTGTCCTAAATGAACTCCTACCAATGAATGTCTAATTGAGGCTAGCTTTGGAATTTTTTGAGTTTTGGTTGTGAAACTACATGCTTTGATTCAAATTTAGTTCAGTAGCTGGCAATACCAGAGTTGCATACAGTAAAATTTCTAAAATTTTGAACCGAAAAATAATAATTACTTTTTGATGTGTTCACATTTTTGGAAATTAGTGATCTTTGATAAAGCTAGAATTCAAAAGTTTGGAAATTGCTACTAAAAAGACTGATGAAGGTGACAATCCACAATTTAAAAATTTTACCGTGTGCCATTAGGATGAATAGGAAACATGTTGTTCTGAAGTTGAATTCGATTCAGTCTTTCAACATTGTTGGAATTCACGAACAACACTTGCACGCCAAACATCAACAAACGACACTCATATTGCAGACGTCAACAAATGGCACTTATGTTCCAGACATTGTGAAATAGTTGTCGTCTTCAGTTTTAAATGGTGGTCATATACAATGTGTCTGACAGAGGAAGTCAAAACGTTGATTTGATTTAAGAGTGATTTGTGGTTTAACATGGCTTTCCACAGTCTTTCAGCCATATCGCCACAGTGGTGTCAGAGGTCCATCTTCAAACTGAAAGACGAGTGCCCCTGGTGGGATTCGAACCCACAACTGCCAACTAACAACTGTGCCATGCTGCATCCCTTGACGTATTGTATTTTACCAATGTTTTCAGCAATGTTTTAGCAATATCAAAGGTGGGTCTGGGCTCCCAGGCCGATAAAAAGCAAACGATGGAAACCGGCTGACATTCTGGCAGAAGATTTTCACGTTTTTTCACTGAATTTACTCACAGAAATAAAGTGCCTCCTGCGTAATTTATGAAATAAATTAGATCCTACTTATTAATTTATACGATCTGAATACAAACAGAAATAAAATGAAGTCAGAAAATCACATTTCAAATGATTTGTCATTCAAAACTAACCAGAGCAGATTAATTTCATCTTTGGTCAAAGAACAATACACAACAAGTAGACATAGTCATCTATATCCCCCACCATTAAAGATGATAGAAATTTCAAAATAGCAGAAGGCACATCTCAGGACATGACTGGCGTGCGGATCAAATTTTACCCAGGTGTGTCAAATACTCTCTCTGTAATTGCGAGAAGAAACTTTTGAAGGACGGATGGACAGGACAGACTAACAGAGACCATTTCTTTCCCCAGTTGTAATTATTCACAACAGACCGCATCAACCAGATTACAATACGACGAATACTGATGCTAAACAATAAGCTTGATATTGAAAAAGACCTCCTGAAACAAAACACTTTCCTTTTGTAAAAGACGGGCCTGGTCAATATTCAAAGAAGACACTTTCATATTTCGTGTCGACAGAACGAGAGCTGGATTGGTCCCTTATATGTATACCATCCATTATTCATGGAATTCTTTTACCAAATAACACCTCTGTCACAGTTCATTTCCTCAAAACAAGTTCCTTTCCATACATAAATGTTTAACGAAATGAATGACAGGGATCCAACTTCTCGAAGCCTCTTGCTTTGAGTCGAGAGCGTATCAGGAACCCGAAGCGCCTTATGTCAATAGAAAATTCATACTCTTTTCCACCACCAGCACAAGTGTTAACCATCTGCAAACACGAAACCATTAGTTCCAATATGAAACAACTTTCACCTCTTAGATGTCAAGTTGCTTTCTTCGCCGACAAAGGTCGGAAAGTAAAGTAAAATGGAAGGTAATGGAGTGAGGCCGTGGTTACATGATCGGAGGCCATCAGCCTTGCCCTCACCAAATCATGAAGACCAGCCTTCTAACACGAGCAGTGAAGCACATGTTTAACTACAATTGCCTGCAATTGGATCCCAACCGATTGAAATGTCAAATATTTGATAATAGTGAAAAACAAATAGAAACAACTTTGTTAAGGAGGCTGCGTCCAATCCCGAGATCGCTTTTCATCTTAAAAATGAGGACATTTTCTGTCTGGATACTGGGTTGCAGATTTTCTGCTGAAATGAAAGTCAACTTTGAAATGATCTCGAGATCCTGTGTTTAATGTCAATATATTCCCATTAAAGCTTTATTTTTGTGTCATAAATCTTTCGATATTATGTTACATGTGCGCAGAGAAAACTACAATTGGTCCCTTTTAAAAAAAGGCACTGTTATTCTCAATCAATACAGTGACCTTGGATTAATTGAGTGAGTGATTGATTTTGGATTTTAACGTGTTTTTTTTGTAATTTTTCAACCACGGTGACACCTGCATCACGTTGGGGGTCACTCTCCGGCTTGAAAGAGAGGTTCCTGGACAGGATTTGAACAACCGCCAAGGCTGGCAAGTCACTGGTCCGACACACCAACCACTGCTCCTCCTTGAATTCAGTACAGAGGAAGCTCTCCCTGGTGAGCTAGCAATAAATCCCAGTCATCAATCACCTCCTGGATGCGTCAGTAAAATAAAGGGATGAGTTGATGTTCAACACTGCAGCGGCAATCTTTCAGTTATAACACAGCACTGAGATCCTTCACGTTGCAATCTTTCAGCTAGGACAGAATGTAGAGGGTGTTACACTGCACTGAGAATCTTTCCATTAAAGCAGAAAATACATGCAAGATGCAGACTGTGGTCTGAAGTCGTGCCTGACAAAATATGGTGACCTTGGTTTCTCTGTATGATGTGTGCAGTCGTCGAACCACCCAACATGGGTTTGCTAAGTCAGGTGGCATGTAAAATTATGTATGCAGTGTGATGGATTTGAGCTGACAATGTATGTCTGCACTCCTTGTCAGAACAGAAGGGGGTGTGGTGTGTGCGTGTGTGTGTGTGTGTGGGTGTGGGTGTGTGTGTGTGCTTGTGTAAGAGAGACCGATCGAGTAAGGAAAAGAATGGCAGGAAGGTGGTATGAAGGAGATAGAGAGAACAAAGCGGAGTTTGAGGAAAGGGAAAAAAAAAGATAAATAGAGGGAGAGAGTCGCAAACATCAGAGAGGTTAAATGGAATTGTCAGCAAGTCAACCATTAATAGTGCCAGTGTACAGATCCATCTTCGATTGACAACATATGACACCTCTGCTTCATGCAATAACTCGAAACCATTGCGAACTTTTCTAAGCCAGTAAAACATGTTCATAGCAGTCAGACAGAAGTCTTTATTAATAAAAACAAAAAGAAATATAAATAAAACACATCTGGTCCTGATCTAAATGAACAATGGCAGCAACTTCATTATCTGGCATCTCGGTGGCTGATGTATTGCCAACACTTAAAATAATTTCCTAAGTAGGATTCTTAATTCAATTTCCACCTATCCCTGGTAGAAATATGAAATAATAAGAATACATTAGCACAGTTTTCCCGTGGTGTAACCCTCCTCTATAACCTCCAGCCTATAATTACATTACTTCATCCGATTCTCCATTAGCAAGTATATAATCATCTGATAAGAGAACAAACAGAATCCCGTAGTGATATCTTTGCAATCGCTTTATGAGAATTGTCGATGCCCGCCATGCTATCAATGAGTCGATGTACACCAAAAGACAAATGTTCATCTTCACTGTACAAAGGTCTGGCATCGCTGGATGCTACGATGAATAATTTAGCCGCTTTCAAGGCATGAGCAGGGCCACAATGGCATAAGTTAATGTTCAGAAGTTCACTGCCAAGCTATCCTGGCATTGCAACCATATCCATGGCAATTCCAAAACAATGCCCCGGAGATGTCCAGAATGCTTACCTACTGATCAACGGGGAAAAAATATTTAATAATTTCTGCCAACCTGAAAAAGGCTGGATTTGCATCGAACTGCCCGTAATCAGATCTGAAACAAAGCTAGCGTGCACTCCGAAACGAGCTTCGATCATTATCAAAACAAAACACCTATTACACATAATTCATAACCAGCTTGTTTTCATCCTGCTAGAGGTATCCTCGTCACCTAATCAATGCGAGAACAGATATTCACACAAGAAGATAAAGCACCTGGACAGACTCCAATCACCATACCTTTTATTAACAACGCCCGTGAATGTTTCTCACTTTGATCACGAGTTAGCTTTTTGACATCGGCGAAAGATTTATTGCCGCCGAGGTGTGATAGGAATCTTGAAACTGAAATATTACGACCAAATGAATAGCAACTGTCATTAACAAGTTTGAAATTCGGTGTCGTGGGACAAACTGTCGATATCTGACGCTGTAACGTTATAAAACGACGGTAAGCAATACGATAAACACACACTACCATCAGGCTAAGAAATTTTGAAATACAATTTCGCAAACCGATATCGATCATGCGCAGGCAATAATAGAGAAGACATGCTTGGGAGGGTTGATTAAAATATTAAAAGTTCTCCATTTCTGGGGATTCACTTGGGATGGGTCTAACACACTGAAGTGATTATTTTCACAAACTGCTATACACTCTAAATACTCGAGGGCTCAATATCGGACAGATCAATATGTTAATATAATGACTAGACACTATCAAAGGACCTCGTTATTATTCATTCTTTGTCATGTGGACAGTATTATGAAGCCTTAAATACTATTTTCAACACAACAGCTTAGGCAATTATCCGTTCTTTAGAAAGTAAATTATTGTTGTGTTTGCACAAGATGTACATGCAATTGCACAAAATAATCGAGTTGGATGATTGTCGAGATGTAAGAAGGGAGAAATGTTTAAGTGCTTCCAAGCGCAACTCGACCATGTTTATCCACATTAACAGATGTCCCAGTGTTCCTGCCTTTGTGTCAGATATCTAAACAGTTGAATCGAAGAGAGAAACATTCAACATTTAATTTCTGGCAAATTTACATCAATTTTCCGAACCAAATTTCAGACACAATCTTTCTGATAATGTTGTACTTTCTAAACAACTAATTCAGAACAATGGTGGTGATGATGATGATGATGATATGTTTTGGTACTTATAATGCGTCAAACTCCATGACAAGTGCAAACTCAATATGCCACATTAATAAAGATAGTTTATGGTTTTCAACAAACAGAAATTTCTCATAACCATAGATTAACAGCCAATTTTATTTTCTAATTCCTGCATCCATCATGTTTACTTTATCATTTCATCAGTAAATATTAATATCGAAATTTTGTGTTTACAACTTTCATAATTATGACAGAAGTAAGAATATGTGTCACATTCTTATTTTCTTTTGTCGATACGTCAAATATTTAAACATTTCATTTCAGCAAGTAAAGGCAATACAATAGTTTTCAACCTGGATTTCAACTTCCTGTAGATTGGAATTTATGACAAACAGCGTCATTCACTTGGAAAGGGAGTGTAGAAGGTGGGGTGAGAGGGAACTTAATCACTATGCCCCAAGGGACAAGAGCAAAGTGCTCGTAACAACTTTTCTAAATTTCATGAGAATAAAGAAACTGTATCGTAAAACAGTTTCCCATGACTTTTCTAAATTGAAAGTGAGTGAAATATTTAAGGTTGTTGTTGGCAATATATCAGCCATAATGCGATGATAACCTTGTATGCATACCAGATTAGCAAAAGGCCAGATAAAACTTGTTAAAAACCAAACTGAAAAAATGCATAAGCTGGTCGGTAACAACCATATTGGTTTCCGAGTTTAAAAAAATGAACTTTCAACATTTAGTGAACATCCTTCAAAAATCACAAATTCTACAAAATGACAAAACTCTGAAAAGCTTCAGGGATGTCATCCACTGTTGCTGTACGTGTCGCAAGGTTTGATCCGGATAGCTAATCGCAGCAGGGAGTGTGCCATGTTGTGAGCGAGATTACGAACCACCCTTTCCGCTGGGCCAATGGGGACTGCTAATATGTTTATCTGGACGAAATGGCTGCATGAATATTGATAAAAGCTCTTATCGCAAAACCCAATCTAATTGTCCTCTTTTTTCTCAAAGAAAATGTCAGATTTTCATTCAGCAAACACCAGCTCCAATGTAGACAAGTGCATATCGAGACACTGCGATACATTCCAAATACATACCCATGGCCGTGGTGACATTTGGCCAAATTGGATTTGCCGAATAATTAGGTAAACATGGCTCACGCAGCGTTTAAGACGTATATAAAGCCAAGTGGCATAAATATATTATAATCAGCGACCAGACCCAATTTTCTGGTGAGTATAATGCTAATGATATTATTTTGCAAATTATAACGATTAACTGCTTGGTTATTTGCCTCTGCAATACACGAACACCCAACCAGCAGTGAGTCAATGAATCACTAATGCACAAACATTGCAACACTGCCACGCTTCCAACATAATTTTTACTGACATTAAAGCAGGCTGGTCAATGACATACAGTAAAACTTCTAAAATTTAGAACTTCTAAAATTTCGAAGGTGCTATTTCTGTCAAGATAATTAATTTATCTTACCTCTAAAAATTCGATTTTTTTTGCAAAATCTAAAACCAAATTTCTAAAAATTCGAATTTTTTTCAAAAATCCGAAAACCGAGGTTTGAAAAATGGTGATTGTTACCTT
>JAUELE010276266.1:0-17999 GCA_031471655.1 Diodora aspera
CTATTACCAACTGAACCCCACTCCATATTGTGCAAGGAAGTTACTGGCCATTACTATCGGGACAATATACTGACACCCTTTGTTGTCCCGTTTGCACGACGTGAGGGGCGCCGTTTTGTCTTTCAGGACGACAACGCCCGTGTTCACAGTGCAAGAATAGTTAATAACCACCTTCAACGGCACAATATGCATAGTATGCCCTGGCCAGCAGTGAGCCCTGACCTTTCTCCCATTGGAAATGTCTGGGACATCTTGGGCCGTATGAGTCAACGTGAAAGACCACCAGCCACGCTAGATGAACTTGGCCAGGCGTTGGTGGAAGAATGGGACAGACAGTATTGAAGTACCATAGGTAGACTCATACGCACGATGCCTCCAAGAATCAATGAGTGTTTGGCCAATAACTTGGGCATTACTCACTATTGACGCAAAAATGTCAACTTTCAATTTCCATTTCTTACCCATTCCTTCTTTAACGGACTATGACAGCAAGATAAACTGTTTAGGTAATGAAATATCGGGTTAATTGTTTACACAGTTCCTTCTTTGTAAATATACAATTAGTTTGGGATCAATTATTTTTATCATTAGTTTGTTATGGACCTTGGAATTTCAATATCCCCTACTTCTTGGCAGAGTATATTTTAGGTTATTGGGTACTAACACAGGGGAAAAAAAGAAGAAACAAAACAAAATAAAATGACAGCTAAAGAGAGTGGGGCACGTTCCTCCAGTGCAGAGCTCTTAGGCGATGCATCCGTCATAATAGAATCTGCAATCGAAGAGACATGAATGACAGGAATATATAGGTTCAATTGTTTGACCGTATAGATTAGTACATTAAAGAATAACTGAATACATACATGTATAGGTACAGTTGTGATAGTCTACAAGTGATTAGATAAGTTACAACACTCACTTTGTGCCACATGACAATGAAGCTAGAGGTCTGATTACAGATTGCATCTATCTATCCGTCCGTCCGTCTGTCTGTCCAACTATCTACTTGTATCTATCTATATGCCTATCATATCATTAGAATCTATCTGTCTGTCTTCATATAGTGTGTATGTTTGTATGTGCGAGTGTGTGGATACGTATAAAGTTAGTGATTACAACTGTGTGTGTGTACATAGATGTGTGCATGTGTGTATCATGTTTTCCTTACAGCGTAATGTGTAATGGTGTGAAGACATGTGAATGAGCAGGCATGAGTGTTTGTGTGCAAGTGAACACGTTCGAATTTGTGATGGCGTGTGCCATGTGAGTGTAAGTGTAGGAATGCCGTTTGTAATAAGCACATTTCTCAGGCTTTCAGACAACATTCAGATTTCTTTGAATGATTAAACTACAAAAAAGAACATCAAACATTAAAATCATTATTGTAAGGGATAAAAAGTCCTGATGTCAGTACAGCAAACAAGAAACTAAACACAATGACGCCCTCACGATTTACATTTGACCAAAGACACTACTTACAATATTATGCACCGTATTTCGTTATGCAGAAATACGCCATATGAAATAAATTATCGACACCCTCACGATTAATATTTGACGTAAATAACTGTTTGTAACTTAAACTTAAGATACTATTTATTATATTACTGAATTTAATTGTGCAAAAATATAAAGTAAAGATACGGAGTTGACGTGGATAGATATCACCATGTATGCTTATGTCCTGTGCGTGTCACCTCACTCGACATGACGAAGATGAAGTATCTTGCTTATCACTCCAGATTAGAGTGTCAAATACATCAATTGTTATGTTACGCACTAAATATATCTGTCAGAGAGGACGAGCAGGTTGACACGCAGTACGTCTAGATAACATATCATGTTAAGATATGCACTACTCAAAAGAAGTTCAGGGTCACAAATATTGATAACACTTTTTGATTACAAGAAACAGTGCATCCACACGATGACCTATGTGTTGAAACCCACATGCCAATGTGTCCATGTTTAAAGTGGCAATCATGAACAACACATGCAAATTCTGTACGTGGTTTTTGAGGAACATTTCACACAAAGCAATTTTTCTCAAACCTGACAGTACATTTGCATTAGTAACGATATGGCATGAACATCTCCTTTTCAGAAATATGCTCATCTGCAAGTTTCTGCAAACTTTTAAACAGCAAAACTATGATGGCTCATTTGGGCCACCTATGTGTACAGCCGTTTTTACGTTTGTCACTCCAGGCGAAATAGAGAAATATTGTTAAATCTGGACAAGTAGAATTCTGCTGCTAACAAGATGTCATTTACTTTTAACTTGAACGAGTGGAGAAAATAAATAATATAGCCCTGAGTTTCATCAATTCACAACACCTAAAAGTGGTCGCTTTGTGACAGTGGTCAGTTTGCGGCCACTAAGGACATTAAAGAAACATGATTTGAACACTCATTTTTCTTCTCTCAAGTATTATTTGACACGAGGCAGGTCAATCTTTCTTTTACATCAATTGTGTGTTTCGCAATTTCATCACCGTAAACGACTCTAATGAACGTGTTTTTCATACCAATAACTGATGACGTCATTTTTATCTGACTACATCTGTATATAATATCTGCAGCGAAATGCTACAGGAATATATTTCACATGCTTTCATCAAGAAATTGCTGCTTTCCTAAGAAACGTATTTACTATCTTCAAGAATTTGTTCCCACTATACAGCGAAAAAGGGCATAATTAATTGTATATTAATTAACAGTACGATTCACTCCTATAAATGGTGTAGATAAAACTATGATATTATATTTTATACTAATTATTGTTTTCTTCTACTGGTGGAAACATTGAATTACTTTTGAACCCATATTTTGGAAGATGACTGACCTCTCGGCTCAGATTATTGTTTCGTTTATAAACAAAACGCCTCCCGCCACGGCTGTGTTTTGTAAATTTTCACAATAACTGACAGACATCAGGGTCTGAAGAATTTGTAACATTTAGATGCTCCAATGGTGAGCATCTTGTTTAAATTTTAACATAACCTCGATAGAATGACTGTGCTTAACAGGACACAGCAATGCAGGCTGCCCTGAGTGTCACGTCAGGTGAAAGCCGGCAATTGCCTTTCCTAGTTGTGCACTGCGGCAGGGTCAAGCAGAGATGGCTATATATGGTAGATCTAGAGTAAGATGTTCCGTTTTCTAAGCCTTGATTTGGGCTCTTAACAAAAGTGTAGCCTATTTTACAATGAAACGTCAGGGTCTGAATGACAGACTAAGAGGGTAACTATAATGATTTTCCCGCGGCAACAGACCGCAGCGTGACCTAAAAACTGACGTGTTGACTTATTTCTTGGCTGAACTCAGTCAAGGAAGTTAGTTACACCAGGCCGCTCTTCACTTTGGCGCTTATCACGGAGACCGCGTGAGGTGATCTGGAGTGCATGTAACAAGTTAAGTCTACACAAACGTTTGCCTTTTCCCGTGTGCCAAATCAGTATACCCGGAGTGTGCACGCTAAACTTTACTCCTCTATTATGCCTTGGATAGATCCAGATAGATGTAATACAGTAAGTGATTAATTTTCATTGAGACTTCAAACATTGTGTCCAGGGCTGCTCAATGTGGACAATATTATTGACACTCGTTAAAGTTGAATCCATGGTCAGAATTGGTGAAAATAATACATGTATGTCAATCGTAGCTACTCGTCTCTTTACGTGACCGGCCAGAGGACTCGTATATGCCTCTCTCTCGAGACCCGGCATGCGAGAAATTTATGCATGGCGGAGGAATGACAATCGGAATGGGTGGTGTATGATGTCATATAGGCCGTTACGGGTTAAGCCGAGTGTTACCAAGCGAATTCGTGGCGCACGTTTAGAGGTGATACGATCAAATAGTTCCATTGAAAGTTTTGTTATTATGAATTTGTTTGGATGTTAATTTATAACACAAATGTGCTTATTTGTTAAGTCTGAAATAGTATTACTTTTTGGATATGAAATGTATTCAATAACATCGCATTCCCCGAATATTATCAAGCGAAGGCGCACATCAAGAACAATTCAGAGTTATCTTTTCCTTCAGTAGTTGTTAAACAACTTTATGCTTGTACTCGCTTTGCGCTGGACTGAGGTGTGTCTTATCAAAAATGGCGACGAGAGGCATACGAGTCCTCTGCGCGGTCACGGAAAGAGACGAGTAGCTACGATTGCCCCCAATAAGCGTTGTGTAAAAGAGATTCATTAATTTCCATGCCAGGCAAAGCCGATAGTGCCAGAATTTTAGATTACTTAATTGCATTACAACACAGGAAAATCGTCTCTGGACCTTCAACATGGCGCCGAACTCGTGAGGCCTTCGCTCATTTGTCTTCTTGTTATACATTATACAGGACGGAATGATTAATCGTTTAAATTTGAAGGTGGTATTTTTCAATAATCAAGATAGAATAGTTTATAAGTGATTGTGGATTATCATGCGTTTCCCAGCATGAAGTTATTATAGAATAACATTTATAAAATCGTTTATAGTTCAAATCATGTCGTGCAGTAACATTATCACTACAACCAACGCAGATCTTCGTAATTTGACTAACATAATACTCATACGGTGTTTATCAACTACAATAATACCAACTACGGTGCTTTCAACTAAAATAATACCCACTCAGAGCTCCAGATAAGCTACGTATTTGAATAAAGTTCTCAATAAAAACACAAGCAAAATTGAAATAAAGTGTACAAAAACCCAGTCACATTTAACAAAACCCAATATGTTTGAAAACCGTTGCGTAATGTACTCAGTACATCGACCGCACAATGCGTACAAACCGAAAGGAAATCTGTTTAGAAATAATATTAGACACGTACATATAGTGAAAAAAAACACGACATACTGAACACTCTGCAGTATATACTACCAGTAAGCACTCTTTGACCGTCAGCAATTACAGACAAGTCACTGTCGGGAGACTTTCTATTTAAAGTTGAATACGTGGTCAAAATCAATGTTTTCCTTTGCTCTGCATTGGTTTTGACAAAGCCAGTTAACCTTTTCAATAAACATAGTCTGGAATACCCAATACAGTGGAATCAGTGAGAGTAAATATCCAATAGACCAAATCCAGTGAAGTACAAAATAGCTGATTACCGACTTAAAACATCCAATACCCAGTAGCTCTGAATATGTCGAGTAAACACCACAATAGCTCAAACATTATCTGGAGCTCTGGACCCACTACGGTGCTATCGACTAATATTAATATAGATCTCGTAAATCTAATTAAAAAAATAGATCCAAGAGCGTTTCCTCAAGGCCCTGTTTTCTTTCTATCATCTTATTATTACATGGTTATGGCTGAAATATTGCCACGATGGCGCGAACCCTGCTTTTTAAATGATCTCCATTTTTATAAGTCATAAATCAATGCACATAAAATAAAACTCTATTCTTCTTGCTGTTACATGTACTAAAATAGAAGTTTCGTGTGAGGATCAGAGCTCTGGCTCAGGGAGGTCTGTAGATTGTCAGCCAATCGGTCACAGATAAAACAAAAAGTTCTATGAACTGAACAAACAAGATTGCAGAATATGGAGACAGAATGACCCGGTGTGCATACAAATACTAAATTTCTTAAGACCTCTCGCTCATGCAAACTAGATTGAAACTGCACTCCAGCTTGTCTTTCGCCTGTCAAAGTGCAACATCTTACTTGCTAATATGACCTGCCCAGGTTGCGTCTAAGTGGTTTGATTATCGCCGTCTCAACAACATATCAGCCGAGAAAAACATTAGGTGCATGTGAAAAATCAATAGTTGAGTAATTTTGACACATATCAGCTTCTTGTGTACTTTAAAAGACAAAATGATATAAATCACCTTGGTGTTACATTATGAAGTCGCTGGAAACAAATTGGTCTGTTTTCCCTGTAACGTTGGTAACTTCTGAAAGAGTCATCTGAAACGATCGTAATATCTGAAGGTGGTGTTGAATTTGAAGTTTGATACGTGCTCTCGAAAGCTAACATAGATGTAGTGCAATCTGTGTGGAATAAATAACATAAATTGTAAATCATACATTGTAAAAACGCATACTTAATTAAATAACGCCTTATTTCCTTAGTTCCAGCAGGTGCAGACGTATAATATAATTATACTGACGTGCAAAAGAAGCGATACCAAGATTTTGAGAGACTACTAAATAAATTCAAAGATTCGTTGGATATGCAACATATATCCTTTCAAGATTGGGAAGTTTTATCAATGATATGATGTCAATCGAAGAACACTCATTGAAGCCTAATCATCATTGTGATCAACTATAATATAAATAAATGAAATCATTTGGTATCGTTTCTTTTGTACGTCAGTATAAATTATTTTCTATTGTCAAATAGCCAGCCGATCGGCGAATGCTTTCCGAAATGAGCCCAATTCTTTTTTTTGCAATTGTAACGTTCCCGAAGGTTTACGACTATTTTCACGATTCTGTCGGAAAGTTCGGAATGCATTTTAATTTTCTATTTAATGGCATGGTGGTCACAAAATAGGTGAGGCTATTCAGGAGGCTATAAAAGCGACAACCATACTATTTTTTGTTGTTTATTAGTCTTGGTATGTACATAATTTGATGCATATTTATCGTTTCATAAGTTGTCTTTTGCAAAGAAACTACTGAGTTCCAGTATCCAACTTTACGAGACCAACTTCCCATTTGAGTAGATGTAGCTTAATGTATTGCCTGTTCGAATGCAAAAGCCCCTGTTCATCAAGAAATTCTTAAAGAAACATACACGACAAGAGGAAGGTTTAAGCACATTTTGGGAACGTCGTTATTGTCACGTGCATAAGGTTATGCGAATAATGTGAAGCAATCTATGAAAAAAGGTTTCAGGAACAAAGTTTTAATTAATGTCAAGGTAACGCTCATGTGTGGGTCCGGAGCAATTAATTGAAAATATTTGCTCCACATTTCGATAAAACTTTGAATTCACCACTTGTCTATCAGATTGGTAGAGAACACGAGGCTAAAAATCCAAGTGTGTGACAAGGAGTCGTTTTATATTGATCACGATTTGAAAGTACATATCATTATAAACAAGCATTGCCCGTCCAGTGAGAGGGAATTAATTTTTTAAAATCCGTGGTTATTTCAAACTCCGCCATAAAAGTGTTCCTTCTTGCCCTGACATCCTAACGGAAAACAGTACAGTACGACATATTGATGCTTTTAATTAATATATATTTACTGAAACAACACTACACATCGGTGGTCAGAACGGTATCCTAATTATAAATTACTAATGATTGAATTCTGGGCGACAAATCTTATTTTTGATACTTCAACATGAAACTGGTGTTTGTAATTATTTTAGATTTACTGAAAAAAAACAGCACGAATCAGTGGTCAAAGCAGCATCCAAACTAACTGCGGATTGAATATCATCTTTCAAACGAGAACATTAATTACTCCAAAGACAGTGATTGTGTCGGACAAGCTAACGTTTACTTTGCATCAGTAGCCAGAGACTCGCGCTGTCTACATCAAATCATACAGGAACTGGAAGCGATTTAGTAAATATTATGACTTTCACCAGATGCTGGATGGAAAAAATACGGCATGTCTAAATGATTGGTAGTAAATATTATGACACTTCATAACAGAAGACAAGACCTCGAGCAAAGAAGATGGCATTTTGACGTATATTTATCTGACCCCTAATAGAGGATTCTATATAAATGGTAGGGCCATGTTTCCCAAATACAAACATCAGTGCTTTGATAGCGGTCTACTCAGCCATTACAGGTGGCGCTTCAACCGGGCCCAAGGCGCGGTGTACCCTATCTTTTTTCCTATTTCCCACGCTCCAAAGAGGATTGTCTTCATGAATAAATGGTAGGTTTATAGGTTTGTGGTTCCTGAAAACAAATTTCGATCAGTGCTCTCATAAATCGATGTAATCAGTCATTAAAAGCGACGCTTCAATCTGGCCGATGCACCCAAATATTTTTCGTTTTGGTAAAGTCCAACCCTATATTACAATCTTAAGTGCTTGATGCTTTTAAGGCATTCTACGATATACTACTCAACAGCAGTTTGGGATCAAGCAGTGACAATCGTATTTTATTAACAAGAAACAGAACATCCGAAATCCACATGATAACATGTTGGCACATAATCGCATGTTTAAAGTGACAATCATGAACAACACGTGCAATTGCTGCATGTGCCGGATTTAAGATTTTGAGGAACATTTCACGTGTACCAAAGTGTCCTTAAATTCAGTAAACTTCAGCTTTAAATTCTCGCCTGACCTTAAAGGTAATTGGTAAAACTGCATGAAAACCCCTTTTTAAAATATGCTCATATGGCGAGTTCCGGTAAACCTCCAAACAGTAAACTCGATTATATCAGTTTATGTTTATAACAGGTTTGACCCTTAGCTTCTTGCCGGTAGTATATTAATTTGAAAGGTTGGTGATTCATTATCTCATGCAGCAATATTATATCTCCCATCCCAGGCATCATTGAGTGGCACAGTCAAATCAATACCGTACATGACTAAAACCTTGGACAGCAAAAACAAAATGTAAATTAAAGACTCACCTGATCTGCTTTACTATATACTTCAGAGTCCTAATTTAATCAGGGAACGTCTCAATTTCTAAAATCAAACACTTGATTTGTTTCCTTTGGTAAAGGATAATAAACAATGATTTCAACCCATAGAAGTTAGCTATTCACTGCGATAAAACAATAATTGGAGATAATGACCACGAGAGAGAAAGAGAGAGAGAGAGAGAGAGAGAGAGAGTTAACTTGCACATCCCATATAAGTATACTGATTTGGTGCGTGCACACTCCATATATACTGATGTGGTGACGAGGGATGCGTTGCCTAAAGGCACGGAGAAGGTGGGGTTTCTGTAGACAACACGATGGCAGTTATAAGCACGGAAATGCCTGCGATACCGATGGTGTGTCTTTGCGCTTTTAGACCTTCCAGTATTGAGAAACAGGCATCAACGAAAACCTAATTATGTTCTGTTACCGGTAATGATCAGTGTATTGTGAGGACATCAATTTCTCAAGCCAAATTAGATACTTTAGTACTCCAACAGCATATCGAAAAATCTTTATTCAAACGAGTGAATTGATTCCTAAACCTGACTGACAGTAAGATTAGTTAATTCATGAGGAAAATTACCGTGGGTCCATCTCATTAACTGTTTCGTGTGGCTTTTAATAACAGATAATGCACAGAGAAAGGCTGTATATTGTCGTTCATTGACTTATGTTAAAAAAAGGTTTTATGAACAAGTCACAAGCAGGAAAGTTTGGCTGAAACCGTAACTACTCGTCTTTTTCCCTGACCGGGCAGAGGACGCGTATACCTCTCGTTGCATTTTTGATAAGACCAACCTCAATCCAGCGCAAAGTGAGTACAAGTATATGTGTAGTTTGAAAACTACTGTAGGGAAAGATAACTCTGAATTGTTGTTACTTTTCGCTTTTCGATGGAACTATTTGGTCGTATCAGTTCTAAACGTGCGCCACGAATTTGCTTGGTAACACTCGGCTTAATCCGTAACGGCCTATATGAAATCGGACGCCACCCATTCCGAATGTCGTTCCCCCGCCATGAGTAATTTTCTGGCATGTCGGCTCACGAGAGGCATACGAGTCTCTGCCCGGTCACGGAAATAGACGAGTATAGCTACGATTAGTTTGGCTGTTGTTTAAGAGTGATGTGTCATGACAACAGTTCACCATAAGCTTCACTGTATAACCATACATATTGGATGGATGGATGGATGGATGGATAGAGGGATGGATGAAGGAAACGATGAAGGAATGAATGGATGGATAGATGGCTAAACAGATAGATAGATAACAAAGCAAAGGGTGGATGGATGGATACCATTATTGGGACAAAATGTGTCTGGACATATTATACCAAGAGATTTATATCATTTGAATTTGTCATTACACACTTTGCTTGACAAAACATTTACTCTGTGTGGGAGATGTCAATAAATTTCCAAAATTGAAATGTTTGACTGCAGTTCTTACAAGGTTACTGGTGGATAGATAGACACTGTACGGGTGTTTTGCAAAATGGCAATGTAAAGGAACATTCAAATGTTTAAAAAACCGCATCATTATTATATGTAAACAAACAATTACATGTACGTTGTCACAATAAGGTCGCTTTATAAACAGTAATACATTGGTACCCTCTCTGCACGTGCTAAACACCTGAACACACTTTAGTCATATCATCTGTTTATCATCACTTCATACTAATTATTTCTGATTCCCCATGAGGGCCTGTGATGTATAGTCTCAAGGTCTAAACCTCAGACAACAGTGTACTAATTATTGTGAAACTTGCTTAAGATCGAGCTACACCAGACTAATACACAGTCAGGTACGATAAAGCAGAGTTCTAGACTCTACATACCCAGTACTTTCAGATTTACTCCTTTAAATCACTGTCAGAATTCTAATGAACTCAAATCACAACTCAAGACCAATCTCCCTGCGCAAATCCATGACTGTAGATTCGCTTTTGAACACAAGTGCCACACGAGGGTACCACACAAATATCCCATCTCCTTCTTTTTCTTCATAGATCGACCAGAATTCACTTGAAAATAACAGTAAACTTTTACCTCAAATTGTATTATGTGATAACTGCAGTATCCCACCAAAACTATCTCCTCCAGTGGAAAACTATTGCGAGCAAGAAATCCCTGCTAAACAATTAGCGCCGCATCCAGCTTGCAAATAATTAACTGAATGATGATATTTCATATTTTGAAACATTGTTTCAAAACATAAAGGGCGTCTTCCTAAGGTTGTTATCCGTGCAACTGGTTGTTGTACGTTTTATCAAATGTAAATGGATGCTTAATTGGCGCCTGTCCGGTCTTCTTTGAGGTTTAATCGTTTCAATTAGGTGAAGATGAATCAATCTTAATCTTTATAATAAGAGACTACAGTTCAGCAGGGATTTATTTCCACATTCCCTGCTCCTGTTGGCCTGATGTACCGCTTACTGGAATCGGCAGTTGTTTCGAATAGAAAGTCAATATTTATAACCACAGTTGTTAACCACACAAGCCTTTCAAGCCTTTTAATTATGAAAATGTTATTTTGGTTTGTGTTTGTATTTAAGGAGCGACGCATATGATTCACTTCATATGATGCGGCGAAGTGTCTTTGATGGCAGCATAGTGTCCATTGAGCTTGAAAGAGTTGAATCAATGTTACTGTCAAGAACCCGTTATTATTGCTGAAAGGTTGCAGGAAATATTTTCTGACTTAATATGCTTTAGTATTGACCTCTCTATATAAATAAAACGTAATGACGGAAGAAATCCAGA
Organism: Diodora aspera; assembly: GCA_031471655.1. Lineage (NCBI taxonomy): Eukaryota > Metazoa > Mollusca > Gastropoda > Lepetellida > Fissurellidae > Diodora > Diodora aspera. The sequence continues at coordinate 11,356 of JAUELE010276266.1, forward strand.
GTTTCAATTTTAGAGATTGATTTTAATTGAACTAGGTTTTGACACCCCGCCACCAGTTGGCGCCACGTATACAAAAGATGAGCATGGATGCCCCGATTTTTTATATTGCAGAATCAGTTTTAAGAGATGTTATCTATTAGATATGTGAACAATTTGAACAATTTCTTTATTTTTGTCTATTTGTTATAGAACCTCCTTAAACAACACCGTATTCTATTAGTCGCGGCAGATGCAAACGGATAGATTTTCGAGTTTCAAATAGCCTCATTTCGAACCTTTCGCGGCATGTTCCGTCGGTTTTTGAATGCTTTCCGATTATGAATCGAATGCATTTATCAGCACGTGTAACGTTTCCGAAAGTTTACGAATATTTTCAAGATTCTGTCTGAAAGTTGAATGCATTGTTTTTTTCTAATTTCTGTTATGGGTGTCAGAAAATGGATAAGGCCATACGAGAGACTGCTTAACCGACACATATGCTATATCTTTTGTTCATAATTCGTGGTATGTACATAATTTCGTATATGTTTATCGTTTCAAAGGTTAGTTTTTGGAGCTTGACCACGTATCCAACTTTATAGTGAATCATAGTGCATAAATACCTATTACCACGTGACGCAATGGAAACGTAGAATTTATCCTAACTATTTCGATTGTGATGCAATAACCTTGCTTCCCTTGACATCTGCACTAGTGTGTGCAGCTGTATCATTAATATTACATTGAGTGAACACCATACGTTGGAAAGCAACAAACATGACTCACTGAAAGTGAACACTTCAAATTCAATGACAAGGGAACACTGTTCATATCTATCGCCTTTCAGGAGTATTGACTTTAGTTCGGGCGAAATGCAAACACATCTCAGACTATCTGTGCGTATCAGACAAAGGGGTTCGAATCCTTGTTTGGACCCCAAAACGTAAAATTAGATTTCCTTGAATTTCCTCATTACATACCCATATTACATGCAGCAATGATCATATGTTCCAAATTTGCAAAGAATCGGTACAGATGTTTATATATATTTACTTCCTATACATGTAGTTTGAACCCCTGTTGTTGCAGGCAAAGAAATTGTGAAGTTTACTTAGGTGAAATGCGAACGGAACTATGGATAAGTGGAAGGTTTGACCCAATAACTAGGTAAACAGTAGCCCGCATGGGATAATCCCTTACCCCAACGTTGTAACAAGATGAAACATCGAAGTCAAGTTGTAGGTCACCCTCGCTCAAAAAGAACTTTGTGAACGGTCGACATCGTGCGAAGACACTGCTACAATAGCGATTGAACGACACTTAAAATATATGGTTTGGTTAATGTGCTTGTTAAGTATGAGTAGGAATGGCTCATATCAATTAAAAATAGGGAGGCCTTTCTGCTGCAATGCTGTACTTGCCATGAGTACCGTTAGGTAGAGAGAATAGGGACCAGGTAACCTTATGTATTTTGTAGAAGGCAACTGAATTCGGTATTTTTTCCATCTTTTTTATTCTACCGACCTCACTGTCTGTTGTCGGCTCGTTGGGTGTGCATCTTGCACGTTGCGCTGTTAACATTAACACAATGTACAGCCTATTGCACCGGGGATAAAGGTTCTGATACTATATACATCCTTCTGTTTTAATGGAATGTACTCAGACTATTTATGTTTACGTGTAAACAAAGACATCAAGAAGTTAACATGTGGAAGTCTAGATGTGTTGATCAGCTGACTTCCTTTGCAAAGAAAAATACTAATGAATGTGTTTGTTCAGCGAGTTTTCTCTTCACTGTGCATCGTGAAGATTATATAATCAGACATTTACTGTTATTTATGGAAAATCTAACATGGCTCTTCCTTTGAACACCAGCACTCACCCAGTCCCATGTGAATGAATCCTGGACATAAAGCGTTCACTAAGAGCTTTCTTGTTCCTGGCGAGCAAGGATGTAAACGCGAGAATTGTTGATTTAAAAAACATGACTGGATGTTTACTGGGCAAGCAAGGAAATGCCTGGAATACCTCTTAAATGTTAAGCTATATGTGTAAGAGCTACCTTTAGGAGAATCTACTTTTTTTCATTCTCCCAACCGGGAGCTCTCCGTGTCATATTTCAAATCAAGCATACAGGGCGAACTCTCTAAAATGTCATGCCTTTCAGTTATCACCGTAACTCTCAATGTATGTGAGTTGCATGTGCAAAAACGTCTGGTTACTGGATGTGAAAGGATTACCTTATCTGAAATTATCTTAAAATAACAGTGTACGAAACATTTGAACTTGCCTTCAAATGAAAGATGATGTAGGAATGAGCAGAGCATGACGCTTGTTATGGAGTGAGGTTTTTGTGGTTGACATGTTGGGTAGCGTGCTGGTTGTTTAGAAACTCGGAAAGTAATACAGGTTGCCAACTTTTTCACTTCTATTCCTGTCGGACTACATCCTGTTTTTCAGACGCAGTCTATGACATAAACCAAAGCTTGAATATCCGTGTCACGAATTGATGTAATGGAATCATAATCTCTAGTGAAAAGCCAAGTCTCTGAATCGAGAACTTGGACATAATCATCTGATTTGCAAATAGATGTTGACACGAGACACCGAACTAACTTAAACATTCCTTTGACTAAGTGATGCAGTTTAATCATACATATTGCTGCTAAACCCAAACTCTTAATACAGGGTAATGGTCTCGTGTACGATTTGCTTTTTTTCCAACACCGACCAGTTAGCAGTTCTGCCATATTGATTTCCGCTTGAAAAGTCCGCTAACGCAGTGTTAGTAGCGACACCGAAACACCACACTCGTGTAAAGTTAAGAAGTGTGAACTCTATAAGCAAATCTTTCTATAACACAATGTAGTCCAGCTTCGATTTCAAAATAAGGAATAGTTGTCTCGTTTGGCAAGTTTTCAGTTGCTACCATTGTCATACCATCTCCATTTGATATTACTAACCTGCTAACATTACTGATAACCAACAAAATGGCAACATTCAATTCACAAAGGGAATATAATGTAACAGTTATTGAGACGTCAGTTAGTTCAGGGCAACTATCTTCTACTACATTAGTAACATTTGTTGCAATAGCTATGCCATCCTCAACAAGGAAGATGCCATGACTTATCAGGACGAACACGCGTACCGTCATTGCATGTGCGTCAAAGGAAATGGCGTCTTCAATTTGATGTAAATATAGTAGAGCGGAACACATCTAGACAGGCTGAGAGACAGCATCCATAGTAAGTAAGAAACCTATATTATAAAAATTTAAACGGTCTATTTAGTCCTCGTTCTCACGTACGATAGTCATAATCGTTATGTTAGGTTGAAAAAACCCACTGAAATGTAAGGGATATGACAAACATTTGCCTTCAAAATATACACAACTGTGAGTTTAGTGAAAGGAATATAGGACATAATGGTTTATTTAGTTAATTCATGATGGGTTGAAATGATGAATAAAACATGATAGGTTCAAATGAGGGATAAGGCATGATGGGTTGAAATGATGGACAGGATTTAATGTGTTGAAATGAGGGATAAGACATGATGGGTTGAAATGAAAGCTACGACACGATGAGTTGAAATGTGAGATAATATATGATGGGTTGAAATGAGGGATAAGGCATGATGAGTTGAAATGATGAATAAGACATGATCGGTTGAAATGAGAGATACGATTTGTTGGTTTGAAATGAGGGATACAGCATGATAGGTTGAATTGGGGGATAAGACATGATGGGTTGAAATGATGAATTATACATGATGGGTTGAAATGGGGGATAAGACAAGATGGGTTGAAAGAAGGGATAAGATAGATGGGTTGAAATGTGGGATAATGCATGATGGGTTGAAATGATGAATTAAACATGATGGGTTGAAATGAGAGATAAGATACGATGGGTTTAGATGAGGGATAAGGCATGATGTTTTGAAACGGGGCATAATGCATTATGGGTTGAATTGATGAATAATACATGGTGGGTTGAAATGAGAGATAAGGCTTGATGGGTTGAAATGAGGGATAAGGCATGATTGGTTGAAATTAGGGATAAGACATGATGGGTTGAAATGAGAGATAAGACATGATTGGTTAAAACGGGGGATAATGCATGATGGGTTGAATGAGAGATAAGGCATGATGGGTTGAAACGGGGGATAATGCATGATGGGTTGAATTGATGAATAATACATGGTGGGTTGTAATGAGAGATAAGGCATGATGGGTTGAAATGAGAGATAAAGCATGCTGGGTTGAAATGAGGGATAAGGCATGATGGGTTGAAATGAGGGACAATACATGGAGGGTTGAAATGAGAGATAAGGCATGATGGGTTGAAATGAGGGATAAGACAAGATGGGTTGAAATGAGGGATAATGCATGATGGGTTGAAATGAGGGATAAGACAAGATGGGTTGAAATGGGGGATAAGACATGATGGGTTGAAATGAGGGATAAGGCATGATGGGTTGAAATGAGGGATAAGACATGATGGGCTTAATTGATGGATAAGTCAAGATGGTTTGAAATGAGGGATAAGACATGATCGGTTGAAGTGAAAGATAAGGCATAATGGGTTGAAGTGAGGGATCACTTAGTGAACGGATTTTAGCGCTATATAAATACACTTATTATTATTATTATTATTATTATAAAACATGATGAGTTGAAATAAGGGACAAGACAAGATTGATTGAAGTGAGGGATAAGACATGATGAGTTGAAATGAGGGACAAGACATGACTGATTGAAGTGAGGGATAAGACATGATGTGTTGAACGGGCGGATAGAAGATGGATTGACAGATAAGACATGACGATAAACTTTTACATACATAAATATGAAGGGTTTATCGTAATTACAAATATATTCTTTTCAAATCGGCTTATATTGGCAAATGTTCATATTTAAATTACATCTACGGAAGCTAATTGGGCTATACTTGTGCATTCAGTTACAGTTTATAATTTCGGTCATAGGTCAGATGGTTTTCTTCTTAGATAACCTATCGGTGCTTCCGTGTAGTTACCCATGAACAAAGAACGGGAAAATCCCCCGAAAAAAGTCTGCACATGTACACTAAAGATATTTGTCTTTATAACCACACGTTTGTATGTTTTTTTCACTTTATGTGAACGGATGTTAGAAATAGTGCATCTGAGGTACAGATAACTTTATCGTGTCCAATTTGTCCTAAGATATTTCAAATGAATTGATAAAAGTTTGGCAAGAACAGATATCAATTTGTATCTGTATAATATACTGACGTCCAAAAGAAAGTGTGCCAAATGATTTCAATTGTTTTCCCTTACGTCTATATGCCATAGTTGATCAAAAGGATGCTAGGATTTCGGTGAGTGTAATTTGATTGACATCATCTCATTGATAAACCTTCCGAGTCTTGAAGAGATATTTCTTGTATATCCAACGCATTTGTGAATTTATTTAGTAGTCTCTCAAAATCTTGGTGTACTTTCTTTTGGACGTCAGTATATTTGGTAGTATCACTTCTAAACTTGCGATACGAATTCGCTCGATACCACTCGGCTTAATCCGAAAAAGCCTGCATGAAAGCGGACGTCACCCATTCCGATAGTCATTCCGCCACCACGAGAAATCTCTCTCATGACGGCTCACGAGAGGCATTCGAGTCCTCTGCCCGGTCACGGAAAGAGACGAGTAGCTACGAATGAGGAAATTCTGGCTGTGTGCTGGCACTTCGGCTAACGAAAATATATGAGAAGAACACCCGATGACTTTACAAGCAAATATCTTAATTGTCAAATTATGCACGACCCGTCCCTTTATGATAAAATACCTCTACTAGTTTGATAGGCATAAATTCGACACAAAATCTCTTATAACAATTATGACAATTGAAGCGGATATAAAATCTCCTTAAATGCCACCAGTTCCATTGTCCTATGTGATGGAAACCAAAGAAGCTGATTGAGTCGGACCAGAATAACTGACAACAACAAGTTCAAAGAACTGATGGGGTAGCCTTTTATGTATGTTTATGAAACACGCTATTTGCAAACAAATGCAAATATGCGTAAAACGCTCTTCGTCCAGATATTAAGGTCAACACTAATCTTTCAGTTTGCCTCGAAAAACGCTGGAAAAGGTGAGTGTAGGAAGCGGAGATATAAACCATCCTGCAACCCTCAGGAACATCCTTGTGACCCTCATTTCAGGGGCGGATCTAGGAAGCGGAGACATAAACCACCCTGCGTCCCTCAGAAACATCCTTGTGACCCTCATTACAGGGACGAATCTAGGAAGCGGAGACATAAACCATCCTGCGACCCTCAGGGGCATCCTTGTGACCCTCATTTCAGGGGCGGGTTTAGGATTAGCGTGAAGGTAGGCGACAGGGGCAATATATTTAATGAAAGGATATAATTTACCACAGGGTTGTTATGATAGGTATGCTCGCCCGGAAAATTTTGTAAATACCAGCAAACAAAGTGATGCAATTTCATGAGTTGGGGGTTAATCTGGTGCCAAATGATAAAGGAGAGTCATAGGCTTTTAAGAACGTACATGATTCTTTTGTATTTACATGTTATGTGTTTTGAAGTAGATCTGCATATCTGCTTCAAATGTCATGAGAGCCTCCATAGGACCCTCAGGTCACAGGCCCACCCCAAAC